>PYDT01000084.1:24636-309382 GCA_004837865.1 Musa balbisiana
TCAGGGTTAAGAGAAAATGATCCTATTGGCTTGCCTCGATCGAAGGGAAGGGATAAGAAAAGAATGGAACTATAACCTAAGGGATTAGAGATGCACGTCTAATGTTCCGGCAAAAGAGTGATTGTGCTGGCGCGATACTTGACTTTGATACTCTAAAGGAAAGGGGGCTGTTCCAGTTAAAGTAAATCATCCCGATGCTATCATCCAATTAGTGGAACTCCGGACTTGCTGCTCTCACACTGCTGACATTTTGATATGGCTCTATGCTTACTACTGGCTTGAAGGACGACTCTATGCTTACTACTAGCTTGAAGGACGAATAGGCCCGCAACAACAACTGGCTCTCTCTATGCTTACTACTGGCTTGAAGAACGAATAGGCCCGCAACAACAATCAGAATACATGTTATGTTTGCTCTGCTCTCGAACTACACTTAACTTCAGTACTTATCGGTATTTCAGTACTACTCGGTGTTGGCTGTAACCCCTCTTTATTGATCTGGAAAACCCCTACGTGGGCCTCTACCCCCAGTTAAAGAAGATAGGACAATCCGTGGTAGTTACCAAATCGAGTCGACTTCAATTCTTAAGAAAGTTCTATATAATTAATTCCACTGTTCTTAACTTGGCTAGCTAATTGATTGTAAAAGAACTCACTCCTCTATATATCCGCTACTCGATTCTTTCTCACTCGCCCATATAAGAGGAATATCAAAACAATGCTGAGGAATGTAAACACAATGCTTAACTGCTCAATTGATACTTTAGAACTGTAAACTAGCATTGCCAACATTTCAATCAATTTCACTGACACACTTAGCCAACTTCTTTAACACCGAAATCCAGACTTGTTTCTTGCTTAGCGCCCGACCTCGCATCCAAAGAGACTCCCAGGTCTTGTCTTCTCCGACACTAACTACCCAGTTCTGTTCCGGCATGCTTTCTTGCTCTTCAATCCGATGCTTCTTTTACCGGCCCGGCTTCTAGAAGGCTTCCGAAGGTACCAGAATGGCTAGCATCCATGCAGGATTTGGTCAATGCTATACTGAGGCAATTATGGTTCCTCGTTTGTTTATGATTTGATCGATGCCAATTGAGT
The DNA here is from genome assembly GCA_004837865.1 of Musa balbisiana. Classification (NCBI taxonomy): domain Eukaryota; kingdom Viridiplantae; phylum Streptophyta; class Magnoliopsida; order Zingiberales; family Musaceae; genus Musa; species Musa balbisiana. The sequence goes on from PYDT01000084.1 coordinate 25,735, forward strand.
CTTCTTTACCGTTTTTCAATTCTATTGTTTGGTTTTGTTCATGCTTGGTGCGGATGCTGCTCTTTAAGTCGAACCAACCTCTTTTAGGTGTGTGCGATACCAAGATTCCATCTTCTAACTGTTTTTTCTCTCTGCTAATGATCATATAACTTTCCATGGGTTCTGCTTTCATTCAATAGGTGATGGCTCGACTAAGTCTTCCTAACACCCAGCCCAGTAACTGAGATACGTAATGGCTCGTTGCTCTCACATTGCACCTCCTCAGATTTCTCCCGGAAGGCGATCAATTTACCTTGGCTGCTGTTGCAGTTAGAGCGCCTTGTTGTTGTTGCTGTCAGTTTCATTGTTTCGATGTCAGAAGTGGGTCTTATTATCCGTTCAGTAATCTTCCAAAAAGTATGGATTTCCGACTCACACATAGTGGGTATATGTATTTGGGTGTACCTGTTGCTAGGAAGCTTTGCTTCATCGACAGCCTGGAGCTAGGCTAAGGAAGCTAGCGCTTCATCGACAGCCTGTAGCTAGGCTAAGTAAGCTAGCGCTTCATCGACAGCACAGAGAAGAGCAGAATGGAATCCACTAGACTAGAGTTCGCTACCGTGAAAAAATGGCTATAAGCTGCCTGCCGCTTCTCAGCTTTCCAACTTCAATAGAAGCCTCCTGCCTCCCTTAAAGCCTTGCGAGCTATCTTTTCCAGGGTGGAGTGAGCTTACAACCTATCCTTATAGTCAGTCAATATTTCCAGTTCATTTTCGCAATCTTCCTTCTTTTGGCTAATGTACCATCTTTCGGGGCCTATTCGATTAATTCTTTTGAGACTACCGCCGATATGTAATATCTATTTAATTAAAGCAGAGGTAAGACTTCGATTGGGCTTCCGCCTGCTGCCTTCCTCGCAACGAAAAGTATGCAACCACATCCAAATCGGACATATTGCCCATCGAAATATTCTCTCAAAAGCGTTGTTTCGTTTCCAAGAAGTTGACCCCCTCTGCAATGTCCCCCCGAATTATCCCATTCGTTTATGTGCTTAGAGCGTGTCCGTAGAACCGAGATGATATCTTTCCGATAACGACTTGGTAAACATAGAAGGGTGGTGGCAGGGAGAAGCACCTCTTTCCCGTGAAATACATTCACTACGGGGAAATTCACCTAGAAATGACTTCCTCTACCATCCCGGCATATTCCCTCTTTAGCCTTTAACACCCGAAAGATTCCGCAATCTCCCACTGAATGAACAAACACTCAACGGGAAAAGCGGGTATTTTCTTAGGCCCCATGCCCATGATACCGTGTTCACCGACCGCATTCACAAGCTAGTATAACGTCTTCTTCCTACATACAGAATAAGAAAGATTTCGGTGGTGGCGCATGGACCTTTCTTTTCTTTTACGGAGCTGCCCGACTCTTTCTCTTCATTCATGGCATGAGTATTCATACTAAATGGAGTTAGAAAAGCCCATCGGGTTAGCTTAGATTTGTACAACTTCCCCAGCCATTAGAACAGAAAACTATCAATTGAGCTTGGATGCTGCCCAATTGCATATTCGGTAGGTTGGAATGCCTTAATTGCCATTGGTTTGGGAAATTCCTTAGTAGATGTCGTGAGATTGAATCAAGAGACCCCAAGGATTGAAACTCATTTCATAGGATGGTGCGCCTAATCGGAGGCCCGGGACTGATACCGACCAGTTCAAGTTCCCAGCGAGTCTTGCCTAGTCTCTTTTTAGGTCAGAAGTGGATAGTCTTATGCCCCAGATTCTTGTAGGAGTGCCCAGGTTACTTTCGAGTAGTCTCTGGAGGGAGTTGCGTTGTTGGTATAGAATATAGCTGCAATCCTTCCCGCATCTAGAAATTCCTTCAAACAAGCCCTTTTAGCTGCTGCGGCCATAGGAGCAGACTGACTGCGGATTTCCTTATAATGCTGGATGAGGTCCTAACGATGGACAAGCGCCTGAAGAGAGCATAAAGTAATGAGACCTTTATTGGTATAGGCTTATGGCCCAGCCTGAGGGCGGGTCCCACTGGAGAGTTGGCCAGGTTGATCGACCTCCCTCCTCTCCACGCTACAAAAAGGGACAAAAAAACACTAGCCTGAAAAGCGCTTAGCACGTTTAGAGTTACTCGCCTAAAAGTGGTTGGGGACTAGAAATAGGTTATCAGTCAGGTCGCGGGAGAGTGGAAGACCGGGGTAGAACACTAAGAAGCAGGTACGATGTAGCGAGGTGAGTATAAAAGTAGGAAACTCAATTCTGAAAGGCGGGGAGTGCGAGTGCTCTCAATCCGATGCTTCTTTTACCGGCCCGGCTTCTAGAAGGCTTCCGAAGGTACCAGAATGGCTAGCATCCATGCAGGATTTGGTCAATGCTATACTGAGGCAATTATGGTTCCTCGTTTGTTTATGATTTGATCGATGCCAATTGAGTCTTCTTTACCGTTTTTCAATTCTATTGTTTGGTTTTGTTCATGCTTGGTGCGGATGCTGCTCTTTAAGTCGAACCAACCTCTTTTAGGTGTGTGCGATACCAAGATTCCATCTTCTAACTGTTTTTTCTCTCTGCTAATGATCATATAACTTTCCATGGGTTCTGCTTTCATTCAATAGGTGATGGCTCGACTAAGTCTTCCTAACACCCAGCCCAGTAACTGAGATACGTAATGGCTCGTTGCTCTCACATTGCACCTCCTCAGATTTCTCCCGGAAGGCGATCAATTTACCTTGGCTGCTGTTGCAGTTAGAGCGCCTTGTTGTTGTTGCTGTCAGTTTCATTGTTTCGATGTCAGAAGTGGGTCTTATTATCCGTTCAGTAATCTTCCAAAAAGTATGGATTTCCGACTCACACATAGTGGGTATATGTATTTGGGTGTACCTGTTGCTAGGAAGCTTTGCTTCATCGACAGCCTGGAGCTAGGCTAAGGAAGCTAGCGCTTCATCGACAGCCTGTAGCTAGGCTAAGTAAGCTAGCGCTTCATCGACAGCACAGAGAAGAGCAGAATGGAATCCACTAGACTAGAGTTCGCTACCGTGAAAAAATGGCTATAAGCTGCCTGCCGCTTCTCAGCTTTCCAACTTCAATAGAAGCCTCCTGCCTCCCTTAAAGCCTTGCGAGCTATCTTTTCCAGGGTGGAGTGAGCTTACAACCTATCCTTATAGTCAGTCAATATTTCCAGTTCATTTTCGCAATCTTCCTTCTTTTGGCTAATGTACCATCTTTCGGGGCCTATTCGATTAATTCTTTTGAGACTACCGCCGATATGTAATATCTATTTAATTAAAGCAGAGGTAAGACTTCGATTGGGCTTCCGCCTGCTGCCTTCCTCGCAACGAAAAGTATGCAACCACATCCAAATCGGACATATTGCCCATCGAAATATTCTCTCAAAAGCGTTGTTTCGTTTCCAAGAAGTTGACCCCCTCTGCAATGTCCCCCCGAATTATCCCATTCGTTTATGTGCTTAGAGCGTGTCCGTAGAACCGAGATGATATCTTTCCGATAACGACTTGGTAAACATAGAAGGGTGGTGGCAGGGAGAAGCACCTCTTTCCCGTGAAATACATTCACTACGGGGAAATTCACCTAGAAATGACTTCCTCTACCATCCCGGCATATTCCCTCTTTAGCCTTTAACACCCGAAAGATTCCGCAATCTCCCACTGAATGAACAAACACTCAACGGGAAAAGCGGGTATTTTCTTAGGCCCCATGCCCATGATACCGTGTTCACCGACCGCATTCACAAGCTAGTATAACGTCTTCTTCCTACATACAGAATAAGAAAGATTTCGGTGGTGGCGCATGGACCTTTCTTTTCTTTTACGGAGCTGCCCGACTCTTTCTCTTCATTCATGGCATGAGTATTCATACTAAATGGAGTTAGAAAAGCCCATCGGGTTAGCTTAGATTTGTACAACTTCCCCAGCCATTAGAACAGAAAACTATCAATTGAGCTTGGATGCTGCCCAATTGCATATTCGGTAGGTTGGAATGCCTTAATTGCCATTGGTTTGGGAAATTCCTTAGTAGATGTCGTGAGATTGAATCAAGAGACCCCAAGGATTGAAACTCATTTCATAGGATGGTGCGCCTAATCGGAGGCCCGGGACTGATACCGACCAGTTCAAGTTCCCAGCGAGTCTTGCCTAGTCTCTTTTTAGGTCAGAAGTGGATAGTCTTATGCCCCAGATTCTTGTAGGAGTGCCCAGGTTACTTTCGAGTAGTCTCTGGAGGGAGTTGCGTTGTTGGTATAGAATATAGCTGCAATCCTTCCCGCATCTAGAAATTCCTTCAAACAAGCCCTTTTAGCTGCTGCGGCCATAGGAGCAGACTGACTGCGGATTTCCTTATAATGCTGGATGAGGTCCTAACGATGGACAAGCGCCTGAAGAGAGCATAAAGTAATGAGACCTTTATTGGTATAGGCTTATGGCCCAGCCTGAGGGCGGGTCCCACTGGAGAGTTGGCCAGGTTGATCGACCTCCCTCCTCTCCACGCTACAAAAAGGGACAAAAAAACACTAGCCTGAAAAGCGCTTAGCACGTTTAGAGTTACTCGCCTAAAAGTGGTTGGGGACTAGAAATAGGTTATCAGTCAGGTCGCGGGAGAGTGGAAGACCAGGGACTCTAAGTATATTATATATCAAGAGTTTGCCGAACGGCCTAGTCTAACTCTTTGATGAGACGGTTTTCGTATCACGGATCTTGGTGAACGTTGTTGTAGTGCAAATGGAGGGTTCCCAACCTTCGGATCGGATTGATTTCTCTGTTTTTGGTACCGGCATGTCGATAATTGCTTTCTTTATCGCAGGTCGACTTCTCTTTCTCTTTTGCTGACAATGAACCCGAGTAACTTACCTAACGAAGCACCAAACCAACCTGGCTTTATATGCATTTTTTTGTGGAGGATGAAGACTCTATCTTACTTTATTTCCGTAATCTGTCAAACACTCTCTGGAAATTCACGGTATTCTGAAGCCCATGACGATCATGTCATCGACATAGACCTCCATTTCCTCATGCATCATATCATATCATGAAACAGCGCAGTCATGGCTCGCATCGCCCCGGCATTCTTTAGACAAAACGGCATTACCTTGTACCAGAACGTGCCCCCCTATAAGATATGGTTATAAAGTTCTCTCTCGCTGATATGGTTATCAAGTTCTCTCTAAGTTCTCTCGGTCTTGTCTTCCTCGGCCATCTTGATCTGGTTATATCAAGAGAAAAAAGCATCTATAAAGGACTGCATCCCATGTCCAGCGGTGTTGTCCACCATAACATCAATTTTCGGAACGTAAGATCAAAGATGATTTTGGGCTTGCCTTGTTTAGGCGACTCACATAACCCGCTTTCCCATTCGGTGTGTGTGTGAGCTTCGCTCCTTATAGCTCTACAGCGCAGCCGGCCACTTTCGCTCCTCTACCATATGTCATTGATTCATTCTTTGGAAGTTAGGCACGTTACTCGATAGCGCAGGCACAATACCTTTGAATGCAAACAACAAACAAACAAACAAAGAATAGCGAGACCACATATCAAAAGGTTGGTTTGGAACCCCCCATCCATTGTTTAGAAGTCCCTGAGGGAGGGGGACACGGGTATTTACTAAAGAATAGAAATCTAAGGGAAACTTGCCTATCTACCTATATCTATATTTCTTAATCGAAGAAGGCGCCTTCAGAGTGGTTTGGTCGGAAATCAATGTTTGCCTCTTTACATTTCCGTTTCTTTCGATGAAATCGACCCCACCCCCAGTTCTTAGACGGGAGTAGAAAGCTCGAAAGCGAGTCAGAGGGAGTAGAAAGCTCGAAAGCGAGTCTCAGCCTATGTATCCGGACTGCCTTTTCGAATTTAGGTAAGCCTTGCCCCTTCGGAAATGATAGAGGTAATGATAACAGTTGACGAGTGAGTCGAGGGGTTTATTCCTCTCAATCGACGAGGGCTTGAGTCCCCTACGGCAAGTACAATGCGCTAGCAGTATATTCTATAACAATGGCTTCTTCTATAAAGAAAGCAGTCCTTGGGTTTGGGACTCCGTCTTGTCTTTAGGGACTATATTCATTGTCATATTAAGCAATCGTTTCTTGCGTTATCTCTTTTTTTCGTATAAGAATCGCGGAACGTATGTGGTACCGCTTATGGTACTGCTTGTGGTAAAGACTGCTCTTCCTGTATACTTACCTCTCCTTCGATTCCTCTCTCTTTCTTTCAATCATTATTCTGTATGCTGTTTGATTTGGCCACTCGTAAGTATGCTTCATTTTTTGAGGGTAAGCTTCTTGTGTTGTGAATACCTCGATTCTTATAGTCGATAGGTTGGCGGCAACATCTTCCATAGTGATCTAAGCATTCCTGAAGAGCCTTAAGGTTTGTTGGTTTAAAAAGAAGGTTTCTCTGTGGTAGTTAGGGAGGATTTTTTGGATGAGATCTGAGACTGTTTAATAAAGCAAGGACCTAAAGAAGGAGCGGAGTTACTTTCGAAGGGGACAAGGCCATATCATATTAACCAGCCTTTTTCGTTGGCTAGGGTTTCTTTGTAAAGGGTGGTAGACGACGAAGGGGACGGACGGAAAATGAGTCTCTTGAGCCATGATTTTCAAACAAATAAGAAGCATCTAAGAGAAAGGAGAGTCAAAGAGGTGTTGAGCACAAGAAAAGAGATTGGAAGAGAAGACAAGACGGAAGTCAGACCAGACCGGTAAAGGAATGAGAGATCCTCTTCATTCTTTGTGAGGCTTCCCTATTTTAGTTAAAGTTATCCCATAAAGTCCATTTACGGTCAATCTGTTTCCTTCCGACTGCATTGCAAACTATTTCATGCCTAACTCAACTATAATAAGGGAATTCCAATAGTCGTTTATTAGCTTATGTATTCTAAAGTCATTGAGAAATTCGTCATTAAGATTCACTGGATCTATTCGGCTATTTCTCTGAACATTCGCATAGTGTCCATTGAGGGTAGAGGAGACCTTCCTTTCAAGGAAATGGGATGAGTATTCTGAACCTAAGGATACCGAAACCACTAGTAGTGAAAAAGGGCTTTAGCGGCTCTTCTCCTCAACCTCTTCAATTAGAGCTAGCTATAGAGCGCACTTTTGCTATGCTTTATCACTTTGGCTATGCTTTATCTTGCTATGCTTTATCACTTTGGCTATGCTTTATCTATAGAGGCGGGGTTCCCCCTCCACAACTTTACCCTACCTACCAACATACTTTAGTACTACTTACTCGGTCCTTCTTCAGCCACTTAATCGAACGATTCTGAAAGAGTAGCAAGGCCTTCTCATAGCCTTTGAATCGGAAGCCCTGCCCTAGACCAGACCCCAACTAACCAATCAATCAAAGAATAGATATCGGATCGGAGGGAATGAAACCAACCAACAACTATTCATTAGGCTTTTACTCCCGCTTCCATGTCTCTACTACCTTAGCAGCGTCCTTGCTTCTATTCTCTATTCTTCTTATCTTATTATTATCTATTTTCTTATATATTATTATTATTATTATTATTATTATTATTATTATTATTATTATTATTATTATTATTATTATTATTATTATTATTATTATTATTATTATTATTATTATTATTATTATTATTATTATTATTATTATTATTATTATTATTATTATTATTATTATTATTATTATTATTATTATTATTATTATTATTATTATTATTATTATTATTATTATTATTATTATTATTATTATTATTATTATTATTATTATTATTATTATTATTATTATTATTATTATTATTATTATTATTATTATTATTATTATTATTATTATTATTATTATTATTATTATTATTATTATTATTATTATTATTATTATTATTATTATTATTATTATTATTATTATTATTATTATTATTATTATTATTATTATTATTATTATTATTATTATTATTATTATTATTATTATTATTATTATTATTATTATTATTATTATTATTATTATTATTATTATTATTATTATTATTATTATTATTATTATTATTATTATTATTATTATTATTATTATTATTATTATTATTATTATTATTATTATTATTATTATTATTATTATTATTATTATTATTATTATTATTATTATTATTATTATTATTATTATTATTATTATTATTATTATTATTATTATTATTATTATTATTATTATTATTATTATTATTATTATTATTATTATTATTATTATTATTATTATTATTATTATTATTATTATTATTATTATTATTATTATTATTATTATTATTATTATTATTATTATTATTATTATTATTATTATTATTATTATTATTATTATTATTATTATTATTATTATTATTATTATTATTATTATTATTATTATTATTATTATTATTATTATTATTATTATTATTATTATTATTATTATTATTATTATTATTATTATTATTATTATTATTATTATTATTATTATTATTATTATTATTATTATTATTATTATTATTATTATTATTATTATTATTATTATTATTATTATTATTATTATTATTATTATTATTATTATTATTATTATTATTATTATTATTATTATTATTATTATTATTATTATTATTATTATTATTATTATTATTATTATTATTATTATTATTATTATTATTATTATTATTATTATTATTATTATTATTATTATTATTATTATTATTATTATTATTATTATTATTATTATTATTATTATTATTATTATTATTATTATTATTATTATTATTATTATTATTATTATTATTATTATTATTATTATTATTATTATTATTATTATTATTATTATTATTATTATTATTATTATTATTATTATTATTATTATTATTATTATTATTATTATTATTATTATTATTATTATTATTATTATTATTATTATTATTATTATTATTATTATTATTATTATTATTATTATTATTATTATTATTATTATTATTATTATTATTATTATTATTATTATTATTATTATTATTATTATTATTATTATTATTATTATTATTATTATTATTATTATTATTATTATTATTATTATTATTATTATTATTATTATTATTATTATTATTATTATTATTATTATTATTATTATTATTATTATTATTATTATTATTATTATTATTATTATTATTATTATTATTATTATTATTATTATTATTATTATTATTATTATTATTATTATTATTATTATTATTATTATTATTATTATTATTATTATTATTATTATTATTATTATTATTATTATTATTATTATTATTATTATTATTATTATTATTATTATTATTATTATTATTATTATTATTATTATTATTATTATTATTATTATTATTATTATTATTATTATTATTATTATTATTATTATTATTATTATTATTATTATTATTATTATTATTATTATTATTATTATTATTATTATTATTATTATTATTCTTCCAATGCTCAAACAAATAACCTGAGGCTTTCACTGCGATCCTGACTCTATTATATAAGAAGATGTGTTCCTTAGGCGCTTCATAAGACTATAAAGGTGTGAGCAATCGGGACTGCTTCATAAATAAGCACAAAAATAGAGACCTGAGATGAGAGTTCGGGTTCACGGGAAGCAAAAAGACGAGAAAGGCACCTTTTTCGTTTTCAAGCCATCCGCGAAGACGCAAATTGCCTTATGCCAGTCGGTTCCAGTACCCTTACAGGAGACCAGGAAAGTCTACGAGCGGTTCAACAAGCCCAGATAAAGCAGAATCAAAAGAAGGATTATCAGCAGTGCACAAGTCCGCAGCTGAAACAAGAGCATAAGCTTGTTCTGTCGTTCTTATTTGTTACTACTGTATTAACGATATATATGACTATAGCTTGTGTCTGCCCTGAATACGAGTCTGTCCTTGAGTCTCTTTCAGTTCTGGGTTTTTTCTGTCCTGAAGTAGAGTATCCTTCTGTTCAAGGTAAAGTCTCAAGTATATGGAGTTTCTAGAAGCAAGTGGAATCTCGTATAGAGGGCAGGTACTCTGGTAATTCCAGAATCAAAGGTGGTATAAGCAGTGTTGTATCTCGGTGTTGGTGTAAGTCTCTTGTTGTAGTCGTCGGTGATAGGGAGTTCGCTTTCCAGCCAAAAATTCCAGTATTAGTTGACTCGGCGTAAGACTCATGAGCAGGATTCTCAAGTTCCGTTCGAGTTGCATCTATAAGATCCTCTCCGTCGGTGAAGTCAGCAGTAAGTTCGTTCTTCCGCTAGTTTCGTTTACCTGCATTTATATAAGATGTATAGGTTATTTGAATGATTCGTTTTCCTCGGAGTCAGGCGTGGTGCGCTAAAGGAGATTCAATTCTATGTTGCAGTTAAGTGCTCAAGTAAGTCAACAGAATAAACAAGGAAAATCGAGTCTCTCTCTTTGGGTGCTCGCTTGCTTTACCCTCTTTGGCTGCAAGTCTAGGTTCGGCTCTTGGCTTGTGCCGAATAGGGACAAATACCATAATGTAGGTGTGGGATAGTAAGGCTTAGATCAAGTAGTGGGGCAGGCCAATATACATTAGTTGAATACTCGGCATTAGTGGAATACTCTACATTAGTGGAATACTCTAATACAGTAGAGGTGGGCAGGCTGAACCCCGCACATAGTAATGGAAGGGACAAAACATAGGTAGGCTAGGAAGGGGCTATATTCGAATTAGCGCCAGTAAAAGCGGAGTTCAAGAAGTGAGTCAAATACCAAAAGTCAGTAGTTACAGGCCAATAGGTAAAACAAAGAAATGACAGCTCTAGTAGCATTCTTATTATCTGTTAGTTCGGATTCTATTACTGTATACGCTATATCTCATCAATCAATAGAATACCAATGACATGAGTCCAAGAATCAGAGTAAAGAGAGGTAGACTAACGCAAAGAAGCAAGTATACAAGTAAGGGGAGTCAGCTTTGGGATCAGTAGACATAGAACAAAAGTTCGGTAGGGCGGGCTCTTCGGCGTTAGCTCAATCCTGATTAGCATTAGTCATAGTCGTGTAGCTTAATCTTATAGTTGGTAATTGAATCTAATAGTCGTGAGCGTGATTCCTTGGGGCAGTGTTCAACAAATAGTATAGTCGCATTCAAAGTTCAGGTATTGGCATACTAGATCAATCCTAAGTGCACTTAAGTAATTGGCGGCAGTCTACTTCACTAGTTCCAAAGGATTCGTTTTCTTCTAGCAATGTACGGGTTGTTCCAATATTCTGAGTTCGGATTTTTCAGTAGCCATCGTCAGCTGCCCTTAGTTTATAGTTGTTCTCTTGGTTCTGATTTCCAGTCTTCTCGTTAGTGATTGAATTCCCTCAATTGACTAGCGGCCCTATAGCTCCATTAACTGATATTAATTGAGTTCTTTGCTTTCGTTGCCGTTGTTGCTGTGTCTTGGCGGGTAGTTTCTTGAGAGAACTCCAAGTAGTGAGTATTACTGCTAGAATACCTATGGGGTGCCGGGTTCCCTAGTAGATGAGGCTAGTGCATCTAAGAATATAATAATAGTAGTATGATGCAGGTCATTCATACTTGATTGCAAGAAAGGAGTATCAGGCTTTCAATCAGTAGCTTTAGAATAAGAGTGAGTCGTGGGCCAGTGAGGATCCGCCAAGTCACTGCTACATTGCCTGCCAGCATTGGTTGAATTACCGGTTTCTAACTCCATTCTTAGTAGCCAAGAGCTGTTCTTATTCCAATAGTTGTATAGTGAAGTGCGTGCATCGACCGCGGATAGGACGAAGGGCAATAATAAAGCAAGTGAGGGTTACTAAAGCAAGGTAGGTTAACTCATTATTCCAGTAGCATAACTCATTATTAAAGTCAAATAATGCAATCTGTAAGCGGGCCACGCAACGAAGGTACCCTGGCAACTACGTACCTCGTTCATTGTTCGTTCGTTCGGCCACAAGAGCTATCAAGCAAGTTCAATTCAAAAGAACCATTGATACAATTAAGAGCAAAAGTAATACAAAATCAATATAGAAGTCGCCCTTTTTCACCCTAATTCCCTAATCAATAACTAATCAATATTATATACATGCACCCCTCAATACAGAATGACTATAAGGAAAAAAAGACTAGACTAATACAAAGAAAGGAAAAGAACACTTAAAACAAGGAGTGGACTAGTGAAAGGGTAAAGGTAAGAGTTGAGCTGTCAGGTCAAGTCAAAGAACGAAAGCAAGCGATAAGAGACAGGGAGATTTTACGGGCAGAAAGCATCAATGCCAAGGAGTTAAAGCCTGTTTGTCACCTGTTCCATGCTTTATAGTTAGCGATATCAGTCTCGGAAGTGGGAGTCCTAGAATCAAAGTCAGTAGTGACAGTAGCCAATACCAGAATAGAATCGCACTGATGATAACAAGACAAGAAATCACCCACTACCAGTAAGAGGAGAACTCAATCAATACTAACAAACAGGAATCGAACAAGAAAAAGGGAATGGGGAGCTACTGAGAAAAAGATTGAACTAGTGCTCTTATAAGGCAAAAAGAACCCCAGAAAGAATCAAACGAGGGTTACCTATACCGGAGACACAGGGGCTTACACTGCTACCTATGAGAACGAAACAAGTAAGTAAAAGGCTTCAACCTACCACTATTGAGAATCGAATCACAGCTAGCAAGGATAGAGCTACTACAGGAAAGGATACAACCGGCGCTTTTCGGACTTTAACTAGTGCTTCTCGGAATCAAACACAGAATACAGGATATGGTTAGTAGAGCGTAGAACCGACCTCAGTATTCTCATACTTTAACAGGAAACACATAGGGAATAGAACCGCTGCTACAAAGGATGTGATGTGGAACCACTAACGAGAAGAATCTAGCTCATTGCCGGGAATTCACTACTATCCGATAGGGCTTGCAATACCAACTATCATCATTAGCCTAGTGCTTCTAATGGTTTCACTGGAAACGGGGTTAATAAAATCATCAAGCACTGCTTCTCGTACTTAACTACATAGCTGAGGCTTTCCCTACTGATCTGGCTCCTTACTTCTAATATAGATGAGTCTACTTCTCGTTGCTTTCATTCGAGAGCTCCACTCTAGTGCCTCTATTTCGCTCTTAGTGCCCCTTTGACATAACTTGTATTAACTTCGTGAAGACTGTTTATTTGCTATGCCGCCAAGCTCAACAGCAATAATCAAAAGAAAGAAAGAAGAAAGAAAGAAAGAAAGAAAGAAAGAAAGAAAGAAAGAAAGAAAGAAAGAAAGAAAGAAAGAAAGAAAGAAAGAAAGAAAGAAAGAAAGAAAGAAAGAAAGAAAGAAAGAAAGAAAGAAAGAAAGAAAGAAAGAAAGAAAGAAAGAAAGAAAGAAAGAAAGAAAGAAAGAAAGAAAGAAAGAAAGAAAGAAAGAAAGAAAGAAAGAAAGAAAGAAAGAAAGAAAGAAAGAAAGAAAGAAAGAAAGAAAGAAAGAAAGAAAGAAAGAAAGAAAGAAAGAAAGAAAGAAAGAAAGAAAGAAAGAAAGAAAGAAAGAAAGAAAGAAAGAAAGAAAGAAAGAAAGAAAGAAAGAAAGAAAGAAAGAAAGAAAGAAAGAAAGAAAGAAAGAAAGAAAGAAAGAAAGAAAGAAAGAAAGAAAGAAAGAAAGAAAGAAAGAAAGAAAGAAAGAAAGAAAGAAAGAAAGAAAGAAAGAAAGAAAGAAAGAAAGAAAGAAAGAAAGAAATCAATACCAAGCACATCACTCATAATAACAACCAAGAAATACATTATTCGTTTTTTGGTATTACAGTTGAGTTCGATTCCTTAGAAGAAGTCGTTTAGTGTCTCTCCCGGCTCCACTCTTATTGGTCTTGTTTTATTCTTGTTGGCGCAGTTTGGATTCCCTGTTCCGGATTCCCTGTTCCGAGTCCGAGTATGAGAAGCGCTAGTCCAAGTCCGAGAAGCACGAGTTTCTTTATTTATTAGAATAGAAAGTCGTCAGAGCACTCATTGCAGGATGAAAATTAGGATAGTTAGAATCTCAGATCTAGTAATGTCAGACTACAGAGCTAAGGAGCAAGAAAGTCAGTAAGTATAAGCCTTAAAGCAAGTACTCAGAATTTCACCTAGGGGGGGTAAAGACTCAGAATTGAACTCAGTAGTCAAAGAGACAAGCCACTCCTCGCAATGCTACCTTTTTTCCCAGTAAACTAGGCTCCCCAAAACAGGACGGACTCGCTTTTCACTCGTGTTGCACTGCTTCCTTTTTCTCTTTTCTCTCGGCTTCTTGTTCTCTAGCTGAGGATCTTGTAGTTTGATACTTTCCTTTAGCCTCCTCTCCTCTGCAGCTCCTAAGTTGGCCCTACTGATTATTTCTCTCCGACCTACATCGCTACCCAAGCCTTACTTGTCAGCTTCGTTCTTCCCCCCTCGCTCTCTGTATCTACTGATTTAGATCGTTCTTACTTGTTTGTTTGTTTTAGCCTGCCTCCCCTGTGCACCTAATCTTGTTTGCGAGTTGCGGAACCCGGGCTACTCTATGATAACTCCACTACTACACTACTCCACCAGAATGGAACAAGTCCGCATTAGAATGAACCCTTTGCCTGTAAGAATGAACTTGCAAGTAGGCCAGGCCAGCCTTACTCCCAAAACCGGACCGGACTCTTCTACTCCCTTCAGTCAGAACCGGATCCTCGCTTTACTGGCTTGAAGTCTATATCCCCTGACCTCCACTCTAACCATCTTTTCCCTCAGCCTATCGCTACAGCGATCAAATCTGTAGTTCACCTTGCTTAGTCTACTGATCCTTGTTTTCATATTCTTTACCTAATGATCGGATCTTTCCTAACTTGCTTTGAAACAAGTACTCAAGGCCCTTTTCATGAAATAATGGAAAATGGGAAAGTAAGCTCAAGCCAACAAGCAGACAAGTAAGAAAGGCTAGACTAAAACCGACCGGAATCAGACTGAAACCAGTGAGACTAAGAATGAGCTCCGGGAGTGTAAGAATGGGAGCAGTAACAATCAGACTGAAAGTAGTAGATATCGGCCTTGCTCTGCGGGGGAACAGAATGGAACTGGTAAGACAGAGAATGGAGCTCAGTAGTATAAGTAGAGGTAGGCTTGGGAACCCAGTCACCAATTCCCGGCTTTTTTGATAGCAAAGGTGTTTTAGCTAATAGACCGATCCGTCGATCCTCTTTTTTGACGTTTTCCCGGGAAAAATGATAGCAAAGTCAATTCCCTTAATAGCCCGAGAAAAAACACAGAATTTTTCCGTTTTCCCGTGTTTTTTGATAGCAACCGGATTTTCCCTAATAGCCCGAGAAAAAACACAGAATTTTTGACAAAACCCGGGGATTTTGAACGCAAAGTAAGGAGTAGCTTGTACCTTTCACTACTGAAGCTAAGGCTAGGTCAATGACCCCGCTACTAGTGCTACAGGCTTGTTGTTCACTGTTTCATTCTCGAGCTACTGGAGCTAAGGCTGAGACCCCTGAAAGCAAGCCTGAGTCCGGTCGGTTCCATTCTGTTGCTACTGGTTCTTAGGCTAGGGTAACTGAGCTACAGCCTGAGGTGAGCTAGTTCCATTCTGTGGCTGCTGGTTCCTAGGCTTGAGTGAGCTCATTCGATTCTCTGTCCGACCGGTCTCATTCTGCCGCTACCCGGTTTGAGTCCGAGTTCCCTGGGCTACAGGCTTTGATTCCCGAGAGCAAGGCTGAAAGCAACGAGTTTCATTCTATAGCTACTGGCTTTCATTCCGTGACTGGCCGCTTTCAGGCTTTGCTTTCACTGTCTCATTCTGCTGCTGCCCGGTTGAAGACTACAACTCACTGGTTTGATTCTTTCATTGGTGAGTTCAAGGCTAAGTTACCCGAGCTACAGTCTAGAGCTACTGGTTCCTAGGCTTGAGTGAGCTCATTCGATTCTCTGTCCGACCGGTCTCATTCTGCCGCTACCCGGTTTGAGTCCGAGTTCCCTGGGCTACAGGCTTTGATTCCCGAGAGCAAGGCTGAAAGCAACGAGTTTCATTCTATAGCTACTGGCTTTCATTCCGTGACTGGCCGCTTTCAGGCTTTGCTTTCACTGTCTCATTCTGCTGCTGCCCGGTTGAAGACTACAACTCACTGGTTTGATTCTTTCATTGGTGAGTTCAAGGCTAAGTTACCCGAGCTACAGTCTAGAGCTACTGGTTCCTAGGCTTGAGTGAGCTCATTCGATTCTCTGTCCGACCGGTCTCATTCTGCCGCTACCCGGTTTGAGTCCGAGTTCCCTGGGCTACAGGCTTTGATTCCCGAGAGCAAGGCTGAAAGCAACGAGTTTCATTCTATAGCTACTGGCTTTCATTCCGTGACTGGCCGCTTTCAGGCTTTGCTTTCACTGTCTCATTCTGCTGCTGCCCGGTTGAAGACTACAACTCACTGGTTTGATTCTTTCATTGGTGAGTTCAAGGCTAAGTTACCCGAGCTACAGTCTAGAGCTACTGGTTCCTAGGCTTGAGTGAGCTCATTCGATTCTCTGTCCGACCGGTCTCATTCTGCCGCTACCCGGTTTGAGTCCGAGTTCCCTGGGCTACAGGCTTTGATTCCCGAGAGCAAGGCTGAAAGCAACGAGTTTCATTCTATAGCTACTGGCTTTCATTCCGTGACTGGCCGCTTTCAGGCTTTGCTTTCACTGTCTCATTCTGCTGCTGCCCGGTTGAAGACTACAACTCACTGGTTTGATTCTTTCATTGGTGAGTTCAAGGCTAAGTTACCCGAGCTACAGTCTAGAGCTACTGGTTCCTAGGCTTGAGTGAGCTCATTCGATTCTCTGTCCGACCGGTCTCATTCTGCCGCTACCCGGTTTGAGTCCGAGTTCCCTGGGCTACAGGCTATAGGTGAAGGTGGCCTTTGTTATTTTCGAGTTCACCCTGCCTTCGGAAAGGCGACTCCTACGCGGAATCTCACATCTCTATCTCTCTTTCTGCGACTAAGGAAGATGGAAGCCTCTGATTCCCTAAAACAGCAGCAGAACCCTACGCCTCTAGCCCCCCGTAGATATATTGCTGGGGGTTGGTTGAGTACATGAGAATCATAGGCTGAAGGTGGCCTTTGTTATTTTCGAGTTCACCCTGCCTTCGGAAAGGCGACTCCTACGCGGAATCTCACATCTCTATCTCTCTTTCTGCGACTAAGGAAGATGGAAGCCTCTGATTCCCTAAAACAGCAGCAGAACCCTACGCCTCTAGCCCCCCGTAGATATATTGCTGGGGGTTGGTTGAGTACATGAGAATCAATATAGTTTCGAACTCGAGATGGGCAGCCCCCTGGACTTGTAAGGGAAAACGCTAGCGCGCAACGGCTGGAAGGAAGTTTGGTCCCTTCCTTAACTCTCTTTCAGTCACATAAGGATCACTCCGTTCGTTACCTTTTTTGAAGGTGCAAGTTCAAACCTTTGTGCACAGCTCTTCCCTTTACCCTAACCGAGCCTGATTTTCGCTCCTACCTTTCTCTTTTCCAAGAAGCACTTCGCCAGGTCCTACCGAGAAAAGATCTCATGCCGATATTAGGAAAAAGAAGCTGTTGTCGATTGTTTGCATTTCCGTCTTTAGCCGTGGGGGAAGTCATAAATCCTATCCCTGACTGCTCTCATCCTAGGTTAGCATTTTCTGGAATAGTCAGATTCAAAAAAAAGTATAGAAGTCTTTGAGGGCGGGAGGCCTGGGTAGAATAGCTGTTTCCGGAGAGCGCGGATAGGAGAGCTCCCAGGTTAGAGGGATAGACTAATACACCAGCACTCGGGGTTAGAACGTCGCTTTACTCTCTACTTTTTGGTTAGAGCGTGGGATTACTTAATAACTACGCCTACAAGGCTGTTAACTGTCTTTCTTACCTTTCTTCCTTCTCATTCTCTATCCCATGGCACTTACTTCTACAACGCTCGGGAGAACTTCGCCGGTCAGATTACAAGAACCCTCCTTTCCTTATTCAATAGCTGACTTTATAGCGGGATTAGCTCGCAAAAGGGACTGATTCGCAACAGCGACTGAGACCATGGACTTCCACCATTATTTGATAGGAATCGCTCTGGCCCCTTAACTCTTAGCTTACTCTATACTGGCTGGCGGATTAACTGGTTAAAGAATAGACTGATTCGCGCCAGGGACGAGCTTACTCTCTACTCAAGACCAGACCTGAGACACTCCACTTCTGTTTGTAGGGCGTAGACTCTTGGAGTTAATGCTCTTACTCCGACAGAGCTATTCACCGCAGTGGGAGCAAGAGAGCAGTTCCGATACAGCTTCCAATCCTACATGGAAGGAAAGCGATGATAAGCTTGGGGAAAACTACTACTTTCTACGGTGGCTCCCATATAGGAGCGCTTGGGGTCTGGTCTTCTGCGATCTGGTGTAAGTCGGAGGGCAGCCCCTTATCTAGTATAAGGCCACTCTGTGGGAATCGGTGAAAGGCTTGCGGGGAGGGTAGGGTCTCAACCAATCTTGTAATTGGATACCGGTGGGACATAACTGTTGAGTGCTCGTTGGGCTTCATTCTAGAGCTGGTGAAACACTTTGTTCTCGCGTATTTATTAGGGGACGTGAAACTGAGTTTCCTGAAGTGGTAGCCGGGCTCTTACGGTCGGCTGGCCGAGACCAGGAGAGAACGCCAAAAACCGAGGGGCGGGCTCCTCTTCTCCATGCGCATTTTATCTATGCTTCATCAAAACGAGATCCTGAATCTAGAAAGACCTAAAAGGAGATGCTCCCCGGAGGTTGGTATACGAAATACAAAGAAAGGCGGTTCTGTTTATTGAAGTCTTTACTTAACTTTACTAGAAGTATAAGAATTAGGGGTCATTTTCCTTATTAATTAGATAGAATGAGGGAAGCCCACTTTGATCTTGTTAGAAAGTGCGCCCAGCCCATTAGTACTACTCGAAGAGCCAGGCCAAACAACAAACAGGCTTCTCATATAATTAATAATGGAAAGAAAGCCCTTTCCCTATCTGCCCGCACCTATAGCATAACTTCCAATATCCGTTTTTTTGGTTGGGTTGAATATCTTCTTTCTATAGCGCTTAGGGAATTCTTTGAATCATCTTTCTTTATTGGCTACGAGGGAGGTGCTTCTTAAAGTTCTGTTTCAGTAGTAAGCTGCATATGTTAGAGTGTAATCTTTGAAATATAAACAGGATAAGATGTTGTGTAAAGTAGAGTTCCAGATGAATGTAGAGTTGCTGTTGAATAGGAATAAGAGGTATATATATGTGTGTTGAAGTGGAGTCATAGAGAGAATGAGTAGTAATCAAGTCATCCCATCCCCGCGTAGTAACAAAACAGGACTAGCGGAGGCAGACGTTGATTCTTGATGATTTTCTCGGCAACCACAGTTGGGCATGACTTAACGCTTCAGTCAACTAAGAATTCAACAATCTATCTTGCGGCATTTCGTCATTCAGATTTCATAGTGTTCTTTCTCTCCATAAGAACCATCTTGAAGTAAAACATGAATTTCTTATCTTGCGCCGAAGAGAACTCCGTAAGCACTAAGTCTTGCTGCTGCCTTTGCTGCTTACTTTCGAACAGGCAATTTCAAAGCGGAAGATCTGGAAACTGCTGCATATCTGGCCTTGCGGATTCCCCAAAGTCACCTCTTCTCGTACCGCCAACTAAGGTTAATCAAGCCAAGCACCGAACCAAGACTGGAATTGCACAGCGGGGAGGAAGTTGGGCCTGTTTTCGGCTACCCTAATTCTTATGGTGCACCATTAGGAATGGAATCTTTATCATACTATGATTACCAATAATATCATCTATACTCAACGAGATCTACATATCCTTCTTTTCATTCCTAAACCGCTCTTGTTCTTGCTCCGGCAAACAAACTCACTATCCTAGCTAAGTTGGCATTCATTCAAAAAGGTGGATTGGGCTTCTTGATGCTGATGCGCCGGCACCGATGAAGGATTCTCTCTCTTGTCTTGCGCCTGCATCCTTACCACTACAAGGGAAAGCCAATCACTAACTCGAAAGAGACTCGTCGACAACTCATGAACTTAGGGGAGAAGACCGCTTAGTAGTTGTATTAGACCTAATCATGGGTATAGTATACCTCTGGCTGCTGTCAACAATTATGAATTTCAACATTAAGGGTATGTTCTAGTTGTAATTTAAACTCCCTTCCCTGATACCTCCTCATACAAACGCCCAATTACTTAAGGGGACAGGACTCGGCAATAACTTCTAGGATTCTCATAACTCTAGATGATGCTAGCAGTCTTCTTTTCTATTCCGTTTATATAAGCAAAGCACTCAACAAGTAAACAAGCTCCATAGAAGAAAGAACTCGCCTTAGCACAATGGATCAAGCAACGGGCAGCCTACTGCTCCCCTACAAGAATGGTTCCTGGCCCTACCGTTGAAGTTAAGGTATCTCGTATCATTTTGATTTCATTCTTTAAGCAGTGGGGACTTGGTAATAAGTCGTTCTACTGTGTTTCTGTAGAACAGCTGAGGAAGGCGGATTTCTCGGGTGAGTCTGAAGAAGGCATATTTTGCTAACTCGGGGAAACTCTTATTATGTGGAATCGGGCATTGCAACTTGGAAACTGTCCTTAGAATTCATTTGACACCTAACATCTGACTTGTTCAAAGCAAGCAACTCTCCGGGAAGCGTTTCATCGTAAGGCTTAAGCTGTGTCTGTAAACTCCTAACGCACAAGGGCTTTCGGCAAACTCCCCCGTTAGTGGTAAAGAACTGGAACTTACTTGAGATTGGAGTCTGCCCCGACCCGAACTCGCATACAATGCTCTTGCCCGAACTCTAGTTGTTGAACCGATTGCTGTTGCTGATGGTGATACGAAAACTAGAACAGGCGTTAAGCTTCCTTTCGCCCGGGATACCGCACTGCTTCCCTTAACGGAGATCGATCCTTGCTCGAACGAACTCTTTGCCTTATTGTCGTTACTTGTTCTTTTCCTTTCTACCCTTGCGTTAGCCCTTGTTTGTGCTGTTCCCTTACTTGTTTTGTAAGCAGACTGAGATATGATTTCACGTAAGCACCCCGAACCCCGAACTCCACTTCTATTAGCACAACAGAACGCTTGTTCCCTTTACTCAAAGGACAGAATTATCTAAGTTGCTACTTCTTCTGGCAAACTAACGTAAGCATCTTGAATTCCAATCCAATAAGAAAGATATGTTGATTCCTGCTGCGAGTACTGCTGTCGTTGTTCTAAGCTATAGACCATCTTCCTAACCTGCTCTTTCCACTCATTAACTTAGCGCATAAGAAGGCACCTCTTATCTTAGCTGGATTCCAAATGCTTTCCTACACTCGCGAAAGGCTCACTTTTAGGCTTGATCACAGTATTTTACTTCCACAGAGCAGAGGTTTGGGGTCACTCCCTATTCCATTCTAATATTTTTCCATTCATTAAGGAAAAGAAAAGCTTATTTTATTATTCTCCCAGACGCTTATTAGAGCACCTCTACTAAAGCCTATTCTTGTAAGAAATAGTCATCCCCTCTTATTGTAAGAAATAGTCATCCATAACCCACCCTCTCATGAAAACTCATATATAGGGAGTAAAACGGAGCAGGTAAAGGAGCTCGGAAGAGATTATCCTTTTTATTCAATGGAATCACTGGAAACTAGCATTCCAACTAGTTCTATAACTAGATCAATGGTTAGTAAACCTGCCTGCTGGACTGGATGGATCTTTTCGCTTGCCCTAACGCTTGACTTTGCTTGTCCTATAGCTATATTGCTTTCAAAAGATTCTTAACGGGGCGCCCCCCACTCCTATCATGATGAAAATCGATTCCAAATAGATGGAACTCTGACTTTTGTAAGCGAACTCTATATGTATTTGCCCTCTTTAGTAAGCGAACTCTATGTGCCCTGCGGAAAGAAATTGAGAATCGAAAAGCTTGCCTTGCCCCCAAAAGAGCTTTTGAGGTCGAGCTAGAACCTGCTTTTTATCTATATCTATCACCAACCTACCTGCCTACTCGCTTCGGCTATCCTAAGCGTCATAACAGCACTGAATTTCCTACATCTGTAGTGGAATGAAGAGGGCTTGAACTGGCTGGACGTAAGACTTACAATATGGGGAGGTCCTCCTTATTTCTCAAAGGGAAGCAGTTGCCATTGTCGGAGTCCCAAGGAAGCCGAGCCAAAGAAAAACTAATTGTATACCATGGGATGGGCTTCTTCATGCATGCCTGACTTCTGCTACGGTTCAAAGGCTTAATCTGCTGAGATAGAATCGTGCTAAATCAGATCCTTGACCGAAGGAAGACGAACGCACTTAGGTACAATACCTCAGAGTTCCGGATTTCTTGTTAACTCCACGGGGATAAGAGGTCTGCTTCTTGGCATCCATCCTGTTTGGACAAGACCTAACTCCCGCACACTGCATTCATTCCAGCTATCAAGTGAATATGAATAAGAGAAGTAATTGCACTTCTGGTTCATTGTCTTTCTTCATTCAAGTAAGATAGTGGATCGAGAAACCATAACCAAAAGGCGCCCGAGTAGAGTACATAGACGAGGCGATCCCCGGTAGGCTAAGATCCTCTCTCAGAGCGTAAAGAAAGAAAAAACCCAGTGTTTAACCAAGTGTTTCTTGCTTTCAGCGTGTCAAGTGCGAGATTGGTTGAGATAAGCCGTGGGCCCTGACTTTACCTGAGTTCCTTGAGCCAAGGGACCAATGCCAGGAAAGGAGTGAATCAGTTCTTTATCGCGCTACTTACCTTAGGCTATCGAAGTTACTTCTGTCTAGCCGAAGCTCAGTAGGAATTGGATCTCGTTTTTTCAAAAATAGACTGATGATTGACTTGCCAGCTTTCGCTTTCCTCGGTTTTGAATAGAACACTTTTCTCATAGCCAAGGAAGGAAGCAAGGCTCTGTAAGACCAAAGCATCGGTTGCTTCCACTTGTGGCCTTCTTCGACCGCCTTGACACCTTAATATCAAGAGGAAAAGAATCTTAACGCCTAAAGAATCATGAAGGGGAGGTCCTTCGCTACACTCCCGCTACTGACAGAAAGGTAAACTATACAAGTAGCATAAGAATAAAGGCTGGGTAGGATCGTAAACTCATCTGCGAACACCTAACAGCTTAGGTTGGTTCCGAGCCTTAGAGAGAATAGAGGGGCCACACGAGTCTACTGGTATATGTGTTATAGAACCATTCATTCGATGAATCTTATTAACCAGAAATCATTCCAATATTCATTTTCCTAGTCGGTATCATAAAATTCGCATGATACCAGTAGATGAGTAGATAACATCTTTCCACTTTATGCATCCGCCCCATCAGTCAATTTAAGGATGGTCGTGGCTTAGGTCAATGAAGTTAACTTCCCATTTTGTTGGTCTCCACATTTTCCCAATTGGATCATGGAGCAATTTGTATCCGACTTGATTCCCCAGAATATGAATTCACAGAAAGAGACTTCCTCCATGGTTTGGAAATGATCCTTTGAGTTTCCCAATTCATGTTGATCACAAGGGGACAATTGGAAGGGCCCTGGTTATGGATTTGCTGCTTCTCTTCTTCCCACTCGTCTGATTGAAAGTATTAAGACTCCGGAGATTGAAAGAGAGTATGAGCCGCTCTACTTGCATGAGAATATGACGAAAGTGTAAAGTGGTTGATTATCGTCTTCCTTTGATCGCATCCATGGTTAGGGACTCTTCCCAGGGTACGGAGATAGCTCGGTCGCCATTAACAGTTTCCGTCGTCACAGAGGTCGCCATTCCTTAGCCCCTCATGGGTTGTTCGGCATTTTTCACGGATTCTATTTCATTTCCATAGAATAAGTGCGATCGATCGATCCCTCTTCCATTCTTCTTGGATTTCGATTCTTTTTGATTAGGTCGGTTTTGTCATGTTGAGAATATGGGAGTCGCCTTTACGTAATAGGTCCAAGTTGTCTGGATCATCCAATCGCCGAGTGGAACTATCGGACACTCGCCCATTCATAGTCTTAGCAAAGAGCTTTTGCTGAAGAGAGTACAAACGGCAGGCGAGCCTACACTACTACCTTAACCAACCTGTCATGAATTGAACTTCTCTTTTCTATATGCATTTCATGTTCCATCCCAGGCAACAATCTCTCAAAGAAGCAATCCGTCACAAGACAGAAAATGCCAATATCCACTGTTGGACCGGATTTAGTGGGTTTGTAATCACGAAGCTCCAGCAACCTGTTACTAACTTCGAAGTGGGACCAAGGTTCTCAGATAGACGGTACACAGGGAATGGAACGAGGTGCTTTGTCTCAAAAAACATCACAAGATGTCAAAACCATCTAAGGGAAGCAGTAAAGAGTCTGAAGCCAATGCAGCCAGGCAGGAAGAATAACATAGGAAGATTCCCAAGTTCGACGGGGACGCTCGATCTACCGAAAACGAATCCTTGTCGAAGTCACCTAACCCTAACCCCGCTCGCGTTCTTTTCTTATATCCCTCAAGGGTGACCGGAAAGAATGCGAGTTACATTCATGTTCGTGCTTACCTCTTTGGGCTGGCTACTTGCCTCGAGAGCGGAGCAGGTCTTCTGTTCGATACGCTCATACGGGAGAAACTAACTCTCATGATTGGGTCGACCAGGCCAGATCATTACATTGGGGACCATTATGGGCAGGAGTTGGATACTCGACTCTGGGTGGAAATCAATCTGGTCGAGGGGATTTCGATTTCTTTCGTCTCCCCGGATAGATAGCCACGAAAGTGAAAATATAACTCAAATAGATAAGCGGAAGGAAATGTTCAAGTATTAGAATAGGCGGGAAGCCCCGAAACTTGTGTTTCCGTAGAGAACTTTAGGGACGGGAGTTAACTTATGAAAGACTCCTATCCTAAATCAGGCCTGTGATAAAGAGGCATTCCAATGGGCGGTACCAATGCTTTAGATTGTGGCTTTCTATTTCTCTCGTACTGAGAAGGAGGAGGAGTAAGAGCTAATTTAAGTATCTAAGTGCCAGTCACGGAAATGCGATCATAACCCTGGGGAAATGAAATGGATAATCAAACTGCTAAGGAAGTGATGCTCACTCGAAAAAAGTAAAGCTCCGTCGAAGTGCCCCCTGAGTTAAAGGTAAGTCCGCCCCACGACCTTGGTAAGTCCTCCCCACGCACGACCTTTCTCATCTAAGCCAACGTTGTGAGCGGAGCGATAAACCTTCTGGAATAACGGTCTCCCTATAACATCAAATGAGTGGATTAGCTTAGAACTCGTTTTAGGTATCGGTACGACAAGGAAATTCAATCAGAAAAGGACAGATAGAGTAGGGATGTAGCTTTCGAAGCCAAGTGGCCCGTCTCAGTCAAGGTTGTTCTACACTTAAGTAAGGAAAGAAAGTGATAGGAAATGATGATTAGGAATTTACCCTGCACCAAGGTGATAATTCTTTTGAAGAGTAGAAATCAAGGCGAGGGAAGCGGCCCGTTGAAGGGGTTGCAATTCATGCTAGGAGGGTCCTCTACGATAGATAGACTTACCGATAAAGGAAAGAAGAAATAGTAATTAGCTAGGCTGTTACCGATTAGCTAAGAAGAACATCTACCACTGGAAGCGAATCCTTTAGTTTGTCTTATGAGTCGCGAGGCTGTAGTTCGCTAAGAAAAGAACCTTGCACCCACCCGGGCGGGGAAAGAGCCGGCTAATAAGAAATAGTCTAGTTACAGCGCATGATAATCCGTGGATTCCTCTAACGAACTGCTTTGCTTCCCTTTAGGAGTACTTGCTTGGCGGGCGCTTTCTTTGCTAACCTTGTCACTCGCTTATCAATCTTCTAACGTGCGACTTAACTTCCTGGGGCGTAGACAATTACCTGTTCTTCGTTTCATTCATAGACTCTTATTCACCTGTTCTTCGTTTCATTCATAGACTCTTATTCTAGTTACCTCTTTTTCGATATGAGGATCCCTCTGATTCTAGTCGAGGTAAACACACTTTAGCACGTAGGAACAACGGATTTGATTGATCTTCTATACTGGAATACGAATCTACTGACGAGATATTCTTTGATTCAAGGTAAGCGAACATGGCTGTCTTAAGCAAAGGGAAGCGGTATCAAAGCCAAATACCCAACTCCCTGAAAAGGAGGTGATCCAGCCTTCCAGAGCGAAAAGAAAGAGAAGAAACGAGAAAAGATTAAGGCACTACCTCCTGTCAACCCCTCTACATCCCATTCTAAACTAGTCGAGCCAGACTTAAAAAAAGAAGTTGCTACCGGACCCATGATTTGACCTTGAGTACCAGTTCATTAAGCCACAGACTACTTTCTCTTTCTATATAGGTAAGATTCATTTCCGTTTGTGCTCCACCCCTTGGTATGGTACCGGAAGCACTTGGTATTGGTAGTAGTCTCAATGTGTTTCCCTGCCTTGATAAGAGTTACGGGTATCTGAGTGGAGAGCCGCGAGAATACTGTGCTTGCTTGGGGTAATTTGTTCCGAACGATGCCTGCATAGTCTACCTTAGGATGGGTCTTTCTGCCTAATGAGGGGAGTTTTTTTGTTTCTATTTCCATCCGGGCTGAGAGACCAAACGATCCTGTCTTCAACAGGGAGCTGCGGGAGTTCATACAGGGCAATCTCTTGCATTAGACACTGTCCAGCCATTCTGCGGCTAGGAGGAAGGTTCCCATGCCCATTTTGTATTCAATCGCTTACTAGAGCATGGTCCGGGAGACCTGTTTTTCCCTTAGAACAGTGACCTCGTACCTGTAGCGGGTGACCTTCTGGTGTTCCTTAGTCTGAGTTACACGTGATAGATCTTACCAAAAAGAACAACTCCCATATAGTTCGATTTTGGAAGTAAGTGAGAAAGCAGGCAAAGAAGAAGGATTTTGGAAAATAAGGTGTACGGGCTTATCACCTGGCCAATCCCTCCTGTGAGATAGCTTTATCAAACTAAAGACTACCACTTGGCACTCCTAGTACCTGTGATTAGGCGGGTAACCTAACCCAATCGAAAATAAGTAAATCAAAAACGAAAAGCTGTATACCAATACGATAGTGGGATGAGACATCGGGCGCCCCTCCTTTCTTTCGGCTCTCGTCCTTCATTCACAAGTGCCTACTTCTCCGGCTTACTACATAGAGGAGTGAGTCATCCTTTCAGTTTCTAACATAGAAAAAACGTATTCTGCCTAAGACTGTGGGAATATATCGTTCAAGAGTTCAAAGAGCTCAAAACAAGTAATGAACTGTTCTTACAATTTCTTTACACTTTCCATAACCAAGTTATTTACACTTTCCATATTCTATGACATTTAATAAGGCTGCAATAACTCTTCCGCTTCAGCTAGAGTCTCTGAGTTCGGAGTTATGGTTGACTCAACAACTGGTTTCATCTCAAGCATCTGATCTTTCCGTTTTTGTTGATTCCCTCCTTTCTTGGTGTCAACTACATCATTGAACCCTAACTCCTCCATTCCCTCCAACTTTAGGCTCTGCCCCACTTATCACGATACGATGATAAGATTCTATTTCGATAGGGGGGCTCCGTGGCATCTTTATAGAACATGGTTCCGACATCGAATGATTCCGCACAAGGTGCCTTACACTCTAATTTGGACAGCAGAAGTACATCTAGATGGATTGTAAAAGTGGAATTCTTCGGTGCCCAATTCCGACCTTTTGCTTGGTGATTTGACTTGAGATTGAGGAACGGGGCTTGCCCTAGTTTGCTAGTTCTAAATGAGACGGTAGTAAGAATCTAGAGATGAATATGTTACTTCCTAGCTAGGAGGACGACCCTCCTTATTGACTTCGCTACTGAGACCACTTCCAAGTAAGAGCGCAAGCCGACCGACCATACCATCTTTGCTGCGGAGGTACCCACATGTTCAAAAAGCACCCGATCATGCGGAGAAATCCCAAGGCTTGCTTCCTATGCCAGATGCTCCTTTCTTTGGAACTCTCCTATGCCAGATGCTCGCTCCTTTCTTTGGAACGAGTAGTGAGTATTGCCTATGAAAATAGTCCAACAAGGTTCCTTGAGACCGTGAAACACTTGAATCTGATGGGCATATCTCTGTATAGAAAGCGTTTACCCTGTTTGGTGGGGAACAGCCTCAATGGAAATCGGGCGATCCCATGAAGGAAACGGCATAGAGGCGAGCTGCCAGATCTTCTACTCGTGCGGTAAGCCTATTACACACATACTTAAGTTTCGGACGAATTCCTGGGCATTCCTACCATTTGTTCTCATCATGCCATTTTGACCACCTTGCGAGGAGAATCCGCTTTCTATATATAGCCCAGGTAAACCAGATAGATAGGAAAAAGGCTTTCACACAAGTGGTTCGTGTGGAACATATCTCTATAACTTGGCAAGTCCCTTGTCCCCTTCTCCCCGGCGTTGTATTGGTCTTTCCGTGCAGGTGGATGAACAGGTTTCACAGTGAAGTCAAGATACGAGGAGGAGAGCATAAGGAAGCATAGAGAAAAGACCTGCACTTCATTAAGCCATTGAAGTCTCTTACCTTTATGACTAATCTATGTGATACTTAGTAAGGTCTTTCCAAACAGTAGATTATCCGCATCTAGATCTAGGAATCAGACGTGCCTGGTGAATTTGATTGGTGCGGGCTGAAATGACTTAGAGAAACGGAACGTAAGACCTGCACTTCATTAAGCCATTGAAGTCTCTTACCTTTATGACTAATCTATGTGATACTTAGTAAGGTCTTCCAAACAGTAGATTATCCGCATCTAGATCTAGGAATCAGACGTGCCTGGTGAATTTGATTGGTGCGGGCTGAAATGACTTAGAGAAAACGGAACTCGTCTTAGAGCTATTTACTTCGAGCAATCTGAACCGGCAGAAGAGGAATTATTACCGGAAGCCGAGGTACACCTATTACTACCTAACATATCAAGTTTATTCCGAAATAATCTCTAACCCGTACGTAGGCGAAAGGGAAGGCATCCGAACAAGCTGTGGGTTGGGTCCAGAGGCATCCATCATTTTGATTCGATCCATCAGTGACAAGAGAAGGCGGAATGACACCCTAATAATTGGACTACGCAGTTCAGTTCACGTGCCATGCGGGAGATATAATCATGGGTTCTCTGCCATGGAGAGTCGAAAGGATTCATAGCGCAATCTTACCCACGTATACACTATGTTCGTTATAGGTCAACTTCTTTTTCCGTTGGGCGGGGGCAGCTCGAAATTAACCATTCGCGGGCTGCTTTCGAGAAGGAATAAGCGGTCTTTCGAAATGGGACTCCTAATCATCACGGTACTGTCCTCTAAGAGGGTAGCCCAGCGACCTCTTCCCCCGTAAATCCAATAGGAATCCTCCAGTATTCCAAACGGAAATGAGGGGCCGACTTTGGATCGCCCTGCGGTAACGAATAGCCAGCCTTCAATATCTTGTCTATAAGTCGGGTTAGGCCTCGCTCTCTTAGGTGGAACCGAGCTGTTTTATTCTGACCGGAACAAGGGTATTGAACCGTCTCTCCCTCCTGGTTCTCGGGTATTGAACCAGCAGCCACCTTTGCTTTTCCTCTATCTCGACTTCTGGGTCTTGATCTCGAACTCAAACGGATGCCTATCTATTATTCTAGATGCTGAGACGCGGGGACATAATACTTACGGCCGGGAACTTTGACCGCTCAATCTCTGCCTCCGCATTCCGCCTACACATACATTCGACACCCGCTTCCAAGGGCGACTGTCAATCTATCTTCATGAAGCGGGTGAATGACAAGGTTCGCTTTTTCCTTTTGTCCTCTTTTACCGTTCATCGTAGAAAATCCGTCTAGCTTCCTCTATCTTTTGTGGGATTCTACTTACAGGAAGTAGTGAAATCGAACAGGAAGTAGTGAAATCGAACAGGAAGTAGTGAAATCGAACAGGAAGTAGTGAAATCGAACAGGAAGTAGTGAAATCGAACAGGAAGTAGTGAAATCGAACAGGAAGTAGTGAAATCGAACAGGAAGTAGTGAAATCGAACAGGAAGTAGTGAAATCGAACAGGAAGTAGTGAAATCGAACAGGAAGTAGTGAAATCGAACAGGAAGTAGTGAAATCGAACAGGAAGTAGTGAAATCGAACAGGAAGTAGTGAAATCGAACAGGAAGTAGTGAAATCGAACAGGAAGTAGTGAAATCGAACAGGAAGTAGTGAAATCGAACAGGAAGTAGTGAAATCGAACAGGAAGTAGTGAAATCGAACAGGAAGTAGTGAAATCGAACAGGAAGTAGTGAAATCGAACAGGAAGTAGTGAAATCGAACAGGAAGTAGTGAAATCGAACAGGAAGTAGTGAAATCGAACAGGAAGTAGTGAAATCGAACAGGAAGTAGTGAAATCGAACAGGAAGTAGTGAAATCGAACAGGAAGTAGTGAAATCGAACAGGAAGTAGTGAAATCGAACAGGAAGTAGTGAAATCGAACAGGAAGTAGTGAAATCGAACAGGAAGTAGTGAAATCGAACAGGAAGTAGTGAAATCGAACAGGAAGTAGTGAAATCGAACAGGAAGTAGTGAAATCGAACAGGAAGTAGTGAAATCGAACAGGAAGTAGTGACAAGAGAAGGCGGATGACCCCTGATATTGGACTACGGCAGTTCAGTCACGTGCCATGCGGGAGATATAATCATGGGTTCTCTGCCATGGAAGTCGAAAGGAAGTCATAGCGCAATCTTACCCACGTATACACTATGTCGGTATAGGTCAACTTCTTTTTCCGTTGGGCGGGGGCAGCTCGAAATTAACCATTCGCGGGCTGCTTTCGAGAAGAATAAGCGGTCTTCGAAATGGGACTCCTAATCATCACGGTACTGTCCTCTAAGAGGGTAGCCCAGCGACCTCTTCCCCCGTAAATCCAATAGGAATCCTCCAGTATTCCAAACGGAAATGAGGGGCCGACTTTGGATCGCCCTGCGGTAACGAATAGCCAGCCTTCAATATCTTGTCTATAAGTCGGGTTAGGCCTCGCTCTCTTAGGTGGAACCGAGCTGTTTTATTCTGACCGGAACAAGGGTATTGAACCGTCTCTCCCTCCTGGTTCTCGGGTATTGAACCAGCAGCCACCTTTGCTTTTCCTCTATCTCGACTTCTGGGTCTTGATCTCGAACTCAAACGGATGCCTATCTATTATTCTAGATGCTGAGACGCGGGGACATAATACTTACGGCCGGGAACTTTGACCGCTCAATCTCTGCCTCCGCATTCCGCCTACACATACATTCGACACCCGCTTCCAAGGGCGACTGTCAATCTATCTTCATGAAGCGGGTGAATGACAAGGTTCGCTTTTTCCTTTTGTCCTCTTTTACCGTTCATCGTAGAAAATCCGTCTAGCTTCCTCTATCTTTTGTGGGATTCTACTTACAGGAAGTAGTGAAATCGAAATAGGAAGTAGTGAATCGAACAGGAAGTAGTGAAATCGAAGAAAGTATCTATGTCAGTGCTACACAAGAAAAGAAAGCAGAGGCATTTCCTTCAAATGAGTACTCAGCTATTCTTGGTGAGAAGTGAACCGGGCAAGGTGGAGTGGAGAATATCTAAGCATCTAGGAAGAGAGGACGGGCGGTGACTCTAGCAGCGGATATGGCTAGGTTATTAGAACAGCTGATCCCTCGAATACGATTTGTAGCATTCTGCTAGCTCTCCT
Organism: Musa balbisiana; assembly: GCA_004837865.1. Classification (NCBI taxonomy): domain Eukaryota; kingdom Viridiplantae; phylum Streptophyta; class Magnoliopsida; order Zingiberales; family Musaceae; genus Musa; species Musa balbisiana. The sequence continues at coordinate 57,277 of PYDT01000084.1, forward strand.
TCTTTCTTTCATAAATCGAATGCCTATCTTTCAAGACAGAGACTATTCCCATCTCTCGGCCTAAGATCCTGCTGGAAAGAATGACTTGTTTGAAAGAGGAAGAATATCTGGAAAGATATATGCTTCACAATGTTCTTTTGTATCTTGGGTAGTTCCTAACCTTCTGAACACTTCATATGTCACATCCCAAACAGTTCACAGGCCCATCGGAATCGAATCGAGAGAGGAATTCTTGGTCATCTTATATTAGATATGAGAAAACCAATGGAACCGTTCTTGGAAGTTCAAATCTAAGGATTGCCCTTGACTCAAGGTAGCTCGGGACGGGACCTACTTTGGCGTGCCCTTGGGCTTTGTATGTCGATCCTTGTCCTTATCACTGTCTTCCACGTTTTCCCTTTTGCGGCCGGTCGAAGTTCTCTAGCATAATCCCAGGTAAATAGCTAGCTTACATTCATTACAATGCTCTCTCTATTAGCAATCTTTCCATCTCAATCAATCTATCATTGAAGAGTCAAGTCAGTAAGACTACTTATCAATCTAGTGCCTTTGCTGGCTGGTTATTCTTCCTATCGTTAGCCATCCTTCTCGGCGTTTGCTTGTAAGGCTTTCAATTAGAAGTCTTTGCTCGATGAACGGCCCTGGTATCTCGTCGTAATCCCAAGCTTGCAATCCCGAAACTCCTTGAGTAGCACGATCAACTGCTCTTCTGAAAGAGGGCTCTCGCTCTGTTCCCTCTCCTAGATTGATTTCTCGGAGTGGATCCTGCCGCCTTATCATCTTCCATCGTATTAGGTGCTTGGTGGAAGAGAGTGAAACAGTGGAGTAAGCCTATAGCTCTCATCTTCAAACACACAGTCGGCCGTAGCAGGATAATTCGAAACTCCATGAATCTTCCCCTATACTTGAGAGTCTAGTACTTCGTTCCTACTGGTCAAAACACATCTATCATCCTCAGTGAGTCAGATCGAAAAACGGTTTTGAGACGTGCTTGAGCTCGCTGTTCTTGGCCTCAGACTTGGCTTCTTCTTTGAGTACTTGCCTTTTCGAGACTCCCGCCCTTGTCCTGGTCTCGACTCCCCCTGACGTATGAAGCGGATGAGGGAATGCGAGACATTAGGTGGGATTTAGGTGAGGGGAGCAAACTCAAGCAGTAGACACGCGACCTGAATAGCCAAGAGCAGTACCGACGGAGGCGGGCCAGTCTCGATAGAAGATAGCATAAGGTCAATAATTCAATGAACTTAGAGCCAGATAGGATCGGATCCATACCATGATCTAGCCTTCAATTCAAGGACAAAGGACTTAAGCCGACATCTGGATGAGAAGAAGAGAAAGATTCAAAAAGGCAGATCTTGATGGCCCCTACTCGTATTAGAGTTAGAGTTGTGAAATCGACTCACCTCACAGACGGACTCCCATACTCTCATATTTGACAGCGAAAAAGGAAGGAAAGAAGGATTATTACATAATGGATTAAAGGAAAGAAAGATTACATAAATGGATTAGTATACCGTAGTGGAGATTTGGGAAACGCTGACACCAAGCAGAAGAGCGTAGTTGACGAAGCGAAAGATAGAGAGAAGAGACCTTCCCTTCCTTCTGGCTTTCTCCCTAAACTAAAGTGATTCTGCGCACTAGTCCCTCGAAGGCAAGCATAACAGCAGCCGTGCCTACCTCTAGCTAAAATGGCAAAAGCCGTCTTGATCCGCTGATCCAATGATCCAAGGTAGCTTACTTTGAAATATAGGATTTCTTCCGGATTTGCTCCACCTACTTGAAGCGAAGACAAGCTCCAATCCTTCATCGAAAGCATTTTCTACGTGCTTCTGCACAAAACAGGGCAGGACTGCCATTTCGCTAAGTAGTATCTACTTCTTATTATGCTTCGGTAAACTCTGACTTTTGTCCTGGGATGGGCTGCCTAAAGACTCAACCCTGTCTTTTCTTTGGTGCTCGATTGCAGAGAGGGCTGGTGTATTTTGACTTGGACATGCGCGGAGGTAGTACCACAAGTAGCAGTGGGTCCATCGTGGAATTGGAGTTTCCCAAATCTCATTAATTTCGAAAAGAAAGAACATAGAGCAGGAAGAGTTAGAGCTGTACCGGTTTATTGAGTTGGCCGAGCCTATCCGATATCCCTTTGTGAGTCGGTTGAGAAACTCTCGTACCCAAGGGAATAATATCCCATCGATCTGGTTCTTGCCACTAGCGACTGACTTACTAAGAGCTTGTAACCCTATACTTCTATAATAGCTTCTTCGAACCCTGTCCCAGACTAAGAAGAGTTCGTTCCTATCCGTCCTAGTTATTGGTCGAGTAGACAAACTCCCTTTCTGCTTTACCAGATTTCCTTCGGTGTCACAGTTCAACTATTATGGAAAGCTTTCGATTTTCCTGCTAACCCACCTACCCACATGAAGTAAGGGGGTCCCCTCTATCAATCCAAAGAATATGTTCATCGTTACCGATATCAAACAGAGTCGCTTTTCCTTGCTCCAGAGGAGATTGGTAGAGTCCCTTTCATCATAGATATAGATCAATGAGAAGAATAATCATAGATATAGATCAATGAGAAGAATAATCATAGATATAGATCAATGAGAAGAATAATCATAGATATAGATCAATGAGAAGAATAATCATAGATATAGATCAATGAGAAGAATAATCATAGATATAGATCAATGAGAAGAATAATCATAGATATAGATCAATGAGAAGAATAATCATAGATATAGATCAATGAGAAGAATAATCATAGATATAGATCAATGAGAAGAATAATCATAGATATAGATCAATGAGAAGAATAATCATAGATATAGATCAATGAGAAGAATAATCATAGATATAGATCAATGAGAAGAATAATCATAGATATAGATCAATGAGAAGAATAATCATAGATATAGATCAATGAGAAGAATAATCATAGATATAGATCAATGAGAAGAATAATCATAGATATAGATCAATGAGAAGAATAATCATAGATATAGATCAATGAGAAGAATAATCATAGATATAGATCAATGAGAAGAATAATCATAGATATAGATCAATGAGAAGAATAATCATAGATATAGATCAATGAGAAGAATAATCATAGATATAGATCAATGAGAAGAATAATCATAGATATAGATCAATGAGAAGAATAATCATAGATATAGATCAATGAGAAGAATAATCATAGATATAGATCAATGAGAAGAATAATCATAGATATAGATCAATGAGAAGAATAATCATAGATATAGATCAATGAGAAGAATAATCATAGATATAGATCAATGAGAAGAATAATCATAGATATAGATCAATGAGAAGAATAATCATAGATATAGATCAATGAGAAGAATAATCATAGATATAGATCAATGAGAAGAATAATCATAGATATAGATCAATGAGAAGAATAATCATAGATATAGATCAATGAGAAGAATAATCATAGATATAGATCAATGAGAAGAATAATCATAGATATAGATCAATGAGAAGAATAATCATAGATATAGATCAATGAGAAGAATAATCATAGATATAGATCAATGAGAAGAATAATCATAGATATAGATCAATGAGAAGAATAATCATAGATATAGATCAATGAGAAGAATCAATATGGCTTGAGTTGAGATACTCGGACTTGCTGCTCTGGTGTATTTGGCAGAGGCATAGACCCAAACAAGTAGGCTGCGGAAATGTTTCGTTTCCTTTGTTTGAGATTATAGGATTTCTTTTTTCCAAGGGCACCCACATAAGCTATACGGACATAGTTCCCAATAGGATAAGCTATACTTACATAGTTCCCAATAGGATAAGCTATACTTACATAGTTCCCAATAGGATAAGCTATACGGACATAGTTACCAGATAAGCTATACTTACATAGTTCCCAATAGGATAAGCTATACGGACATAGTTACCAGATAAGCTATACTTACATAGTTCCCAATAGGATAAGCTATACGGACATAGTTACCAGATAAGCTATACGGACATAGTTCCCAATAGGATAAGCTATACGGACATAGTTCCCAATAGGATAAGCTATACTTACATAGTTCCCAATAGGATAAGCTATACTTACATAGTTCCCAATAGGATAAGCTATACTTACATAGTTCCCAATAGGAGCTCTTGGCTTTTGTCCTGTGGTTACTGAGATTATTGATGACTGACCTATGCGAAATATACCCACTTAACCATTTTGGGGTTCCCCTTGATCAACTAATACATACAATAGGGCTCTCTCCGGAAATGCCAGTATAAGGCAGCGAGTTCTATGTCTTTTTTCCCATGGGAGTAAATGAAGAAAGAAAGTCCTCCTATATAGATATAGATTATATCCAACTCTTTTACCTAATATAGATTATATCCAACTCTTTTACCTAATATAGATTATATCCAACTCTTTTACCTAATATAGATTATATCCAACTCTTTTACCTAATATAGATTATATCCAACTCTTTTACCTAATATAGATTATATCCAACTCTTCTACCTATTGAAGCTAAGCTAGTGCTTGCTCAATTGCATCGACCCTTCCGCTAAAGGTTCAATTGATCTAATCTCTGAACCGACGTAGCTACGCATGCTCCCTTCGTTGGCTCCCGCTTCCATCTAATCAATCTCTCTAATAACGAGAACCGGTCTAGCTTCACTAACAGTATTCACCGCTTTCCAGATCTCGGAACCTTTCTCATCGGCATTCTCGAAATTCATTACGTGATGGTCTGTAACTCTCGAGATATCATATGTAATGACAGATCGAGGTAAGCTTGTCTTTTCGGAAGAGGTGGGAGTGGGGCAGGCCCTCAATCTTAGTCCAATTACTTTACTAGTAAGGCGATGCCAGCAACTAGTCGAGCTAGGTTCTTTTTCCAAATGTCAATAGAAGCAGGGCAATAAAGTTAGAATCATACCCGATATTCTGAGCGCCGGAGCTAGAAAGCGGCTGCCAGCCATTAACCATTAAGTATCTAATTTCCATCCATTTGCTGTCTCGTTCGCTACCGCTCCGTGGGCTTCTGGGTAAACTTATGGTGGGTATCAATAGATCTCTTTTCAACCTAGGTTCAATGGGTATTTCGCTATCTATGCAACACCGAAGTATGCTCCTAGGTAAGCTACAGGCTCTGTATCCACCTCTGTCTGCTGGTGCTCATTTTTATAAGCAGCAGGATCAACGACAGGATCAGCTGGAACTACAAAAGTATATGGCTATGCAACATAAATGGATACTTTGCAAGGGATCAAAGACACTTCGCTTAGCAAGGGATCAACCTTAAGATACTTCCTATGCCGAGAGCACCAATAGATAGCTATACTTACTAGTAAGGCCGATGCCAGCAACTAGTCGAGCTAGGTTCTTTTTCCAAATGTCAATAGAAGCAGGGCAATAAAGTTAGAATCATACCCGATATTCTGAGCGCCGGAGCTAGACGGACATAAGCTATACTTACATAGTTCCCAATAGGATAAGCTATACTTACATAGTTCCCAATAGGAGCTCTTGGCTTTTGTCCTGTGGTTACTGAGATTATTGATGACTGACCTATGCGAAATATACCCACTTAACCATTTTGGGGTTCCCCTTGATCAACTAATACATACAATAGGGCTCTCTCCGGAAATGCCAGTATAAGGCAGCGAGTTCTATGTCTTTTTTCCCATGGGAGTAAATGCAGAAATCAAGTCCTCTTATATATGGGAGTAAATGAAGAAAGAAAGTCCTCCTATATAGATATAGATTATATCCAACTCTTTTACCTAATATAGATTATATCCAACTCTTCTACCTATTGAAGCTAAGCTAGTGCTTGCTCAATTGCATCGACCCTTCCGCTAAAGGTTCAATTGATCTAATCTCTGAACCGACGTAGCTACGCATGCTCCCTTCGTTGGCTCCCGCTTCCATCTAATCAATCTCTCTAATAACGAGAACCGGTCTAGCTTCACTAACAGTATTCACCGCTTTCCAGATCTCGGAACCTTTCTCATCGGCATTCTCGAAATTCATTACGTGATGGTCTGTAACTCTCGAGATATCATATGTAATGACAGATCGAGGTAAGCTTGTCTTTTCGGAAGAGGTGGGAGTGGGGCAGGCCCTCAATCTTAGTCCAATTACTTTACTAGTAAGGCGATGCCAGCAACTAGTCGAGCTAGGTTCTTTTTCCAAATGTCAATAGAAGCAGGGCAATAAAGTTAGAATCATACCCGATATTCTGAGCGCCGGAGCTAGAAAGCGGCTGCCAGCCATTAACCATTAAGTATCTAATTTCCATCCATTTGCTGTCTCGTTCGCTACCGCTCCGTGGGCTTCTGGGTAAACTTATGGTGGGTATCAATAGATCTCTTTTCAACCTAGGTTCAATGGGTATTTCGCTATCTATGCAACACCGAAGTATGCTCCTAGGTAAGCTACAGGCTCTGTATCCACCTCTGTCTGCTGGTGCTCATTTTTATAAGCAGCAGGATCAACGACAGGATCAGCTGGAACTACAAAAGTATATGGCTATGCAACATAAATGGATACTTTGCAAGGGATCAAAGACACTTCGCTTAGCAAGGGATCAACCTTAAGATACTTCCTATGCCGAGAGCACCAATAGATAGCTATGATAACAGGTTTCGTTAATGCCCACCGGCAGTGAGCCAGGAGTCGGAATAGACAATAGGGGTGGTCTCATTTGCTCTTATCCTGTCTAGATAAGAGATTGGAAGGTCGATAAGGAGTTGGTAAGCGCATTTACTTTAGTTCTCCTCCACCGGTCTTTATGTTGGAACCAATCCACTACATGGGGTAATAAGAATATAAGGAAGCTGGATTCATCGGTGGTCAATTCTTCCCGGTGCCTTCAATAGGCTGGAATAGCAGGAGCGGGAACATCACTACCTACAGACCTACCTTTCTTTTATGGGCTTCTGGAGGAGGAGCTAGAGAAAGGGTCCTTGCTCAGTAGTTTCGAGGTCGTCCAAGACCTTACTTTACATCATTCTTACTATTGGCGGGTCAAGCGGTTGGTTTGTGTCTGCATCCATCACCAAGGGAAGGAAGGCAGAAAGGATATTTACCAACACTACTGAAAGAGCACGGACTCCGCTTGGGAGCTCTCGCTCTGGCTACGAATCTCCTCTTCTTCCACTCATAAGAACCAGAACAGGCACTCGTAACCTCACCTCTGTCTCTAACCTATTCCCTTTCCTAACATGTAAGCTCACTGCAGCAAGATGAAAAGTCCTAATGCGGTGCGAATACCGTTAACAGGAAAGTCGACTCAAGAATCATCAAATTCCATTCAATACTCGGTCGGATCGGCAGGGGACTCGCTAACTCCAGTTTTCAGAGAGTGAAGTATATCTTAACTTGTTCTCTTTGCTACCGACCCTGACTTGCGCCTAAGCTTGGTTTTTCTTGTTGGTTCAGAAAGGAGAGGAGAGTTAGAATATTGGCAATGTCGTTTGTCTTGCTTGTGTCTAAGGAAGTTGCAAGTCCTGCTCGAATAGAATATAAGTCTCTTTCACTTCCCTCTTTACCGCTACTCTGGATAGTAATTCATTCTTTGGTTAGCGAGTGTCTACTCCGCTTGGCTGTTTCATCAGTGATCCTTTCTCAAGCAAAGCAAGAGAAGAGAGAATTTCGTATATCATTTAGTATGGGCCAGAGCCCAGCAAATATCTCTGTTTTTTCAGTGGAATTAAGCTATTCTTAAAGTTTGAAGTAACTCAGTACTAACAGCTTGTATATAAGGGAAAGTAACAACTACTACGAGGGGTGAGTTCAAAGAGCATAAGTTTCCGTACTGTTCGAGTTCCGGCTGCTGCCCCAGTTCCAGCCCTGAAGTTAATGGTGTCAGCTGCAGTTATTAGAGTTTCGGTTGGAAAATGCGGAAAAGCAGTTAGATCGGAGGGGCCCCTAAAGCAAAGGAAGAAATGAGCAACAAAGCTTCAATAGACATTTTGATAACACCCCTATCCCCGAGTACTAGCTGATCTTCTACACTCTGTCCATCTCTCTGTAACGCTTCTGCACTCTTGACTTAAAGTGACCAATTCCAATCTCCTGTAATAATAACACAGTTTGGGTAGTCAACAGCCAAGACACTAGGCAAGGCGGATTTCCAAGTCACTACTAGACAAAACGGAATTCGGTATACTTATCCTCTGATCTTGTCTTGCTCCGCCAAGCCACTACTAGTTTACTTGTTTCTTTTCTATTCATGATTCTATGGTTTTAGGAGGGGTCAGAGAAGATCGCTCGACCGTGTAGCCCGTATAGGATCATTGGAGGAGCTCTTTCTTATGGGCTATAGTTTGGCGGGTAATCCTTCCATGTTGATCCGACTGGCGCACATTCCAATCCACTTATTTTAAGCCCATGATACACAGTCGTTTTTACGCCGGACCTATACCTATAGAATGATAATGGAAAAAAGGATGGTAGGGAGCTAGAGCTGGATAACCGGGCTGCTAGAGCGCTGAGGCCACAAAGCAAGCTAAAAGATCCAGAGCAGAGGTCAAAAGAGAAGAGAGAATTTCGTATATCATTTAGTATGGGCCAGAGCCCAGCAAATATCTCTGTTTTTTCAGTGGAATTAAGCTATTCTTAAAGTTTGAAGTAACTCAGTACTAACAGCTTGTATATAAGGGAAAGTAACAACTACTACGAGGGGTGAGTTCAAAGAGCATAAGTTTCCGTACTGTTCGAGTTCCGGCTGCTGCCCCAGTTCCAGCCCTGAAGTTAATGGTGTCAGCTGCAGTTATTAGAGTTTCGGTTGGAAAATGCGGAAAAGCAGTTAGATCGGAGGGGCCCCTAAAGCAAAGGAAGAAATGAGCAACAAAGCTTCAATAGACATTTTGATAACACCCCTATCCCCGAGTACTAGCTGATCTTCTACACTCTGTCCATCTCTCTGTAACGCTTCTGCACTCTTGACTTAAAGTGACCAATTCCAATCTCCTGTAATAATAACACAGTTTGGGTAGTCACAGCCAAGACACTAGGCAAGGCGGATTTCCAAGTCACTACTAGACAAAACGGAATTCGGTATACTTATCCTCTGATCTTGTCTTGCTCCGCCAAGCCACTACTAGTTTACTTGTTTCTTTTCTATTCATGATTCTATGGTTTTAGGAGGGGTCAGAGAAGATCGCTCGACCGTGTAGCCCGTATAGGATCATTGGAGGAGCTCTTTCTTATGGGCTATAGTTTGGCGGGTAATCCTTCCATGTTGATCCGACTGGCGCACATTCCAATCCACTTATTTTAAGCCCATGATACACAGTCGTTTTTACGCCGGACCTATACCTATAGAATGATAATGGAAAAAAGGATGGTAGGGAGCTAGAGCTGGATAACCGGGCTGCTAGAGCGCTGAGGCCACAAAGCAAGCTAAAAGATCCAGAGCAGAGGTCAAAAGAGAAGAGAAGAGGAACTGCCACTATGTAAAACAAAGAGACTGCTAGGTTATTGACCGAGCCTGATCCTGAGTTGTTGTGGTTGGTATGCGGCATTGTCTTAGGCTGTTGCTTACCGATTCGCCCGGCCTACGCCTGATCTATGACCACCCTTTACCTCCCAGAGTCAACACACTCCGGAAATAAGTCAAATCAAATGTGTTGAGCATATAGCTATAGCTAACGTTTCTGCTTTCTTTGCTTGGACGGAAGATATTATGATTTCCTCTGCTCTAGAGCTATAGAGTCTGTATTCTGTAGAGGATTGGTCTCAAGTTTATGTGTAAGAGGGAAGCCCCCATCAAAGATGATATGGAAATAGGCCTTTGCCAATAGACCGTGCTCGACCGGAAAGTGCATTCCCTTTCTAAACTGAAAGAACTTACCAACTGCATGAGAGAGATAGTAATTCCTCACTCATGGGACTTCGAAAGTTCCTAAAGAAGGAGAACTCAATCATTCCTTAGACAATAAAGCCTTACTTATTCTTATTTTGTTTCCCCGATAAGCTAGGCCCCTTAAGGCTAAGTGTAAGTTCTTCTAGTAAGGAATGGAATCATGTACTTTTCGAAGCATTGCGGATCATCTGTTTTTCCTTTATCTGATTGGCAACCCTGTGTTCTACTGATGCCATAGATAGAATATGCACCTCCGTATGCTTTCCTTCCAACTCACTGGATATATAATGTATAGTTCCATAATGTAGAGTTATATAATGTATAGTTAATAAGATCAGAAAGATCCATTGATCACGTTAAGTGCACAGAGCTATACCCCGGTTGGTAGCTTTTCGCCCTACCTCTTTCGCAAAGACCCTTTCTTGTCCCTAGATAGAGCACGTTTATTAACCTATCATAGACTAGAGCACGTTTATTAACCTATCATAGACTATAGATGTAGCATGTTTATTCACCTCTCATAGATATGTGTGTGATCAAAGCCTTTCGGGCGGAAGAATCTATTACACCGGAGTCAGGTAGGGTAGCTAACGATTGGAATGCCAATTCCCTATTTGCGGATAGATTGAATGAGTAGTAAGCCGCGTCAGTCACCCCGAGTCAGTAAGTTTAGACATAAGTTCTCCGTTTCTGTTTTGATTATACTCTATTCCATTTTTGGATGAAAGAGAGGTAAGGGTACGAGTTCCTTACTGTTCGAGTTCCGGCTGCTGCCCCAGTTCCAGCCCTGAAGTTAATGGTGTCAGCTGCAGTTATTAGAGTTTCGGTTGGAAAATGCGGAAAAGCAGTTAGATCGGAGGGGCCCCTAAAGCAAAGGAAGAAATGAGCAACAAAGCTTCAATAGACATTTTGATAACACCCCTATCCCCGAGTACTAGCTGATCTTCTACACTCTGTCCATCTCTCTGTAACGCTTCTGCACTCTTGACTTAAAGTGACCAATTCCAATCTCCTGTAATAAGTCAAATCAAATGTGTTGAGCATATAGCTATAGCTAACGTTTCTGCTTTCTTTGCTTGGACGGAAGATATTATGATTTCCTCTGCTCTAGAGCTATAGAGTCTGTATTCTGTAGAGGATTGGTCTCAAGTTTATGTGTAAGAGGGAAGCCCCCATCAAAGATGATATGGAAATAGGCCTTTGCCAATAGACCGTGCTCGACCGGAAAGTGCATTCCCTTTCTAAACTGAAAGAACTTACCAACTGCATGAGAGAGATAGTAATTCCTCACTCATGGGACTTCGAAAGTTCCTAAAGAAGGAGAACTCAATCATTCCTTAGACAATAAAGCCTTACTTATTCTTATTTTGTTTCCCCGATAAGCTAGGCCCCTTAAGGCTAAGTGTAAGTTCTTCTAGTAAGGAATGGAATCATGTACTTTTCGAAGCATTGCGGATCATCTGTTTTTCCTTTATCTGATTGGCAACCCTGTGTTCTACTGATGCCATAGATAGAATATGCACCTCCGTATGCTTTCCTTCCAACTCACTGGATATATAATGTATAGTTAATAAGATCAGAAAGATCCATTGATCACGTTAAGTGCACAGAGCTATACCCCGGTTGGTAGCTTTTCGCCCTACCTCTTTCGCAAAGACCCTTTTCTTGTCCCTAGATAGAGCACGTTTATTAACCTATCATAGACTAGAGCACGTTTATTAACCTATCATAGACTAGAGCACGTTTATTAACCTATCATAGACTAGAGCACGTTTATTAACCTATCATAGACTAGAGCACGTTTATTAACCTATCATAGACTAGAGCACGTTTATTAACCTATCATAGACTAGAGCACGTTTATTAACCTATCATAGACTAGAGCACGTTTATTAACCTATCATAGACTAGAGCACGTTTATTAACCTATCATAGACTAGAGCACGTTTATTAACCTATCATAGACTAGAGCACGTTTATTAACCTATCATAGACTAGAGCACGTTTATTAACCTATCATAGACTAGAGCACGTTTATTAACCTATCATAGACTAGAGCACGTTTATTAACCTATCATAGACTAGAGCACGTTTATTAACCTATCATAGACTAGAGCACGTTTATTAACCTATCATAGACTAGAGCACGTTTATTAACCTATCATAGACTAGAGCACGTTTATTAACCTATCATAGACTAGAGCACGTTTATTAACCTATCATAGACTAGAGCACGTTTATTAACCTATCATAGACTAGAGCACGTTTATTAACCTATCATAGACTAGAGCACGTTTATTAACCTATCATAGACTAGAGCACGTTTATTAACCTATCATAGACTAGAGCACGTTTATTAACCTATCATAGACTAGAGCACGTTTATTAACCTATCATAGACTAGAGCACGTTTATTAACCTATCATAGACTAGAGCACGTTTATTAACCTATCATAGACTATAGATGTAGCATGTTTATTCACCTCTCATAGATATGTGTGTGATCAAAGCCTTTCGGGCGGAAGAATCTATTACACCGGAGTCAGGTAGGGTAGCTAACGATTGGAATGCCAATTCCCTATTTGCGGATAGATTGAATGAGTAGTAAGCCGCGTCAGTCACCCCGAGTCAGTAAGTTTAGACATAAGTTCTCCGTTCTGTTTTGATTATACTCTATTCCATTTTTTGGATGAAAGAGAGGTAAGGGTACGAGTTCCTTACTTGTATTGTAGCGAGTAGAATGGAGCTATAGAGGTAGAATCGATGTAATTTAGACCGAAGGGATCGTTTTTTAGGCTTCGCGATGAGTCCGTTTTGCTTCTATCGCACTGGTTGGGGAAGGGGATAATATTGAATAACCTAAACCTTGACTTTACCTTTGCTGCGCAGACATAGTATATTTTAGTTAGACTGGAGTGAAAGGAATCTGAATTAGAGTTAGTGAAATCAGTCGACAGCACCCATTCCACATAGAATGATTTTCTGGCTGACTTCACATAGCCTATCAGATATAGATCAGTATACAAAAGCCTGAACTATGTGTGAAGCAAGTAACTTTGAAAGCCTGTATCCGTATTAGAAAGCGAGTAAAAGCTACGCTTACCTGTGAAGAAAGCCATTTTCTTTTTTGCCAGTTGCTGTCCTTCTAATTGATTGGATTTTCCGCCCTATCTGTCGGCTTTGGATTCTTCTATTTTTCCCTTGGAGTAGGAGAGGAGGGCTTTCTATTGTCTATGGAATGATGTATAGGGGGCATATAGCGTAGTAGAATATGGCCTGAGGCTTGAATACTAAACCGAACCACTGTGCCTTTGAAGGAGCGTCCACTCTAGGGCATCCTAGCCTTACTACGACAAGTCCACTCTGGGGCCTATCCTTACTAGCTACAATAAGGAGCTGTCAAAAAGCAGTGTTTTTACTTCATCCTATACTATATGTCCATGTCAGTGAGATTTTCTGAAACTAGTCAACAAAGAACCTAGCCCATTAGCTTATTGGCGGAGCGTGGTCAGAAATGAGAGATTCCACATTGGATTAGTAACACATAGCTTAAAGGACAAAAGCTCGGGGTATGCTCTGTGGTCTCTGGGAGTGGTCCAGACTTCTATATGCGGTCGGTCAAACTTATTCTCCAGCTCCTTCTGTGGCTTATGATCCTGATCGATCCTTCTTCTCGGCTTCTATCTACGACTTCACTCGCACCCAAAGCACACACGGAATTCCATTCTTTCTGCGCGTATCAAGTAGAGTTGACGAAGTGAAGTAGAAAGTGGTTAAGTAGAGCTCTTAAAGCAAAGGAACAAGCAAAAGCTTTCTCACTAACGCGAATGACTATAAGGCCTGGGCCTCCATCCATTTGATTGAGTGAACGGGTGCGAAAGAACAAGCATCGGCGCTAATAGACATACATATATGATGAATTGGTCATTGAGGTACCCACACCCTATTGGCTCGACAAATGCATATAAAAGTGCTCCTACTAAGAACAAATACTAAGAGAGAATTCCTTGCGCTTAGACCAGCCCCTAATACAAATTAGCGCTTCAAAGCCAGTACTTGTTTCTTGTTCCGAGTCAACTAATTACTATAGAGTTTAGTCATGCCAATCTCTCTCTTCTTGCTACGAATACAGATGAAACAGCACCAGACCACTAAGCCTACTTTTTAGGGTGAGGTCTACACTACAAGAATCGGGTTCCAAATTCATTATTTATAATCTTTAGACGTGAGTAGATTTATTTCTCATCCAACTCAATAAGTGGTTTTCTAGTTCACTTTTTTCCTATAAACGGGGCATAGCAGCTTTCACACACGACCCGAACTCACTCTATCCTCCTTGCCGACCTCAACAGCGACTTATGCTCTTTTCACTCTTGCTTGGCTCAGTGGACTTTATCGAGTTTTTGTGATTTTATATTCCAATTATAATGTATTCAGTAGTTGTCGAACCTTGAACTTCACTTTCCTTCCTTCCCGCTTCTACTATATTCATTTGTTTCTAGCCCTTATAGAATTCAGATATAATAAGATCAATACGGAAGATATAATAAGAGACATACGAGACATACTGCATTTTGTAGAGGCCAAGCGTATACTCACTCCAATGATTAGCCCGGTATTGAGCTCCTTAAGCTAGTGTTCTGTCAACAATTCTCAATTTCCACTCCCTTCCCTGATACCGAGTCAACTAATTCCATTCTCCTCTTACTTGCCTACTTCTGTGGATTCTTTCTTCTCTCGGCACAGCTTCTTTTTTCTTTATAAAGCGGATTATCTAGTATACAACACTCGAACAGCATCGATTCGGCTTGCAACTGACTTTAGCCTGTTCCTTTCTTAATCTGATTGATCCGCTTGCACTGCATACCTTTCTTCTTAATCTGATTGATCCGCTTGCACTGCATACCTTTCTTCTTAATCTGATTGATCCGCTTGCACTGCATACCTTTCTTCTTAATCTGATTGATCCGCTTGCACTGCATACCTTTCTTCTTAATCTGATTGATCCGCTTGCACTGCATACCTTTCTTCTTAATCTGATTGATCCGCTTGCACTGCATACCTTTCTTCTTAATCTGATTGATCCGCTTGCACTGCATACCTTTCTTCTTAATCTGATTGATCCGCTTGCACTGCATACCTTTCTTCTTAATCTGATTGATCCGCTTGCACTGCATACCTTTCTTCTTAATCTGATTGATCCGCTTGCACTGCATACCTTTCTTCTTAATCTGATTGATCCGCTTGCACTGCATACCTTTCTTCTTAATCTGATTGATCCGCTTGCACTGCATACCTTTCTTCTTAATCTGATTGATCCGCTTGCACTGCATACCTTTCTTCTTAATCTGATTGATCCGCTTGCACTGCATACCTTTCTTCTTAATCTGATTGATCCGCTTGCACTGCATACCTTTCTTCTTAATCTGATTGATCCGCTTGCACTGCATACCTTTCTTCTTAATCTGATTGATCCGCTTGCACTGCATACCTTTCTTCTTAATCTGATTGATCCGCTTGCACTGCATACCTTTCTTCTTAATCTGATTGATCCGCTTGCACTGCATACCTTTCTTCTTAATCTGATTGATCCGCTTGCACTGCATACCTTTCTTCTTAATCTGATTGATCCGCTTGCACTGCATACCTTTCTTCTTAATCTGATTGATCCGCTTGCACTGCATACCTTTCTTCTTAATCTGATTGATCCGCTTGCACTGCATACCTTTCTTCTTAATCTGATTGATCCGCTTGCACTGCATACCTTTCTTCTTAATCTGATTGATCCGCTTGCACTGCATACCTTTCTTCTTAATCTGATTGATCCGCTTGCTGATCCGCTTGCACTGCATACCTTTCTTCTTAATCTGATTGATCCGCTTGCACTGCATACCTTTCTTCCTGTGGTAAGTAACTCTGAACTCCACCTTTCTTATGGCCCTACTCCATCCCATCCAACTCTGGCTCCTACCAACACAAGTAAACCTATCCTAGGCAATTCTTATGAAGACCCAGACCAGGCCAAGCTACTTACAGTTTCGTTCTTTTGAGCAACAGTATCTTTTCACTCTGGCTTCTATCTATACCTATGGCTCCTATACCATAGTCCACAAATTCCATTCTTCTTTCTGGCCCTAGTAGTTACTTAGCGGACTCGGATTCGACTCATTCACCTAGCGCTTCTAAGCCAACAACTATACCTTTGACTTAATGCTCTTTTCACTTAACTTCATTCGGCTAATCTCACTCTGGCTCTTTTCACTCTGGCTCATCTAACTCCATAAGGATACCCGGCATAGGCTTCAGGCTTTCAACTTTGAATCCACTCCTGCTGATTCTCTTGGCTCGGTTTCTTCTCTTCTTGCCTTGCTCCGAGGAAAACTGTCCATTCATATTTATTGCCCTAGTTAAGTTATCTGACCCCTTATCTATACTCAATTGTTTGTTATCTATTCCCTTTGGCCTCTCTCATAGACGCCTAACTTCCCCTCTCTCATAGACATTAAGCCAATAACCGTACAAAACCGGAATTTCAGTTGCATACGCATGAATTCTTTCGCCAACACCTGGAATTGAACTTACTTGCCATTTCTTGATGAAGTTGCGGAAGATGGGAAGTGCAAATAAGAGGCTTGCTTTCACTTTAACGCCAGATTGAGAGCGCAGACGCGGAGCTTCTATTGGAGATGATACTGATTGCCAACTTTCCGCCTAAGAAAAGAACATCGTCATCTAGCTCATCACTTCCCCTTTACTTTCTGCTTGCAGCTTCATCTGGCCTTCTACGCGCTACGGTTCCTTGATACTTGACTGCTCTCCTCTCCGTGGGCATTCGAAAAGAGATGATCTTCTCCTTCGGGGATCCTAAACAGGAACAGTCCACAACTCCTATTGGCGCCGAAAACAGGACTGGAATATATCTTTTTAGCACCGAATCAAACAGTAATCCTTCTTGCTCCTCTAAGATGCATTTCTGAACTGTGATGCTCTAACTGGGATGATGCTCTATATCTAAGGAATACACCATAACCTATCCACTCAGTTCCCTTACGTGCAGATCAATTGAACTAAAGAACCCTTTCTTGCGCCACTGACCTAACTGAGCTTCCCTTTTGAATGGAAATGGACCTAGAAACGGAACAGGAACAGGCCTAATTGAACCCATCAAGCGCTTAACTGAGACCATTGCTCGAACGAAATTGTCTTCATCTGAATAATTCTCTTTGCGCAGTAGGAACTTGGCTTGCATTTGCTTGACTTGAGCAGGTCCTAAGGTTAATGAGCAAGTCCTTAGAAAATCATCCTAGTCGACAAGATCATCTGCTGGATCAGGTGGAGCAGGAACAGGTATAGTTGGAGATAAAGCAGAATCATAAGATGGATACACATCTTCCGCTGGAGCAGGTATTGGTAAACTAACAGCTTCCTCCGTGACTTGTTCGTCTTTCCACACCTCCACTATCAGAGGGCAATTGCTAATAGGTAGTACTTACTTTACTCTCCCTTAGCTCGATAAGAAAGTTGAGTTTTCGTTTCAAGAGCAGAGCCAAGTCACTACTAAGTCACTACTAACCAAGCAGACTTGCAGGCAAGTAAAGAAGCTAGTTTGGGGAAGGAATCCCCTCTCGAATCTCATGCCTACTTTGTTCGGGCGTCAGGAGCCCCATTCACTATATAGTCATAGTTAGAATCAAGTCCTATGTGTTTCTTATGCGCTAAGTGAATCAGTTGCATCGTAAGCTGTATCCGGAGTTTGAGCAGGATCAGATGTAGTTCTAAAGTCAGGGTATTAAGGTGTTGGCACAGCAGCAAGCGGGTCTGAGATAGAGTTCCCTTCCCCTAAAGCCGAGTTCGGGAAGACGTTGTGCGCGTTAAGAAAGGCTGTTCAATTCCTAGATAATATGACAGTTCTGAAATAAGGATTTTCGTTGAGTTAGCTTGAGGAAAGTCTGTTTGTGTGCAAGTAAGAAGAGGTTCATTAGCTTTACCTTATACTTATAGTGCTTTGATTTCCTTTCCCTTGTAGGTAGTAGCGACCAGGACAGTTCCAGCCCTGAAGTTAATGGTTAAGTTAAGTCGTTGCCATTAACTAGTCTTATACTAGCAATCCTTAAAGGTAGGCTCACAATTCCTACAACTCCTTGGTCATATAAGAATGGAGTGTATCCATTATAGACTCATGTAACCTTATATACCTCTTACTTTGATTCTCACACCTCGGACTCCCGATACTTACATGGATTCAACTCATTCAGAAGGAGACTCTAACACAATAACCTCTATCTCTAGTAAGGTTAAGTGAAAGGAAGGAAGATTTCAAAGTAAAGGATAGAAGTGATGTGTAGTTACAGAGGTTCATAAGTCACAGAGGTGGTGTTAGCGCCCACTAGATAAGTCTGGATCACATGAGGGTTAAGCTAGTATTTGGAGCCAGGCAAGCAACTACGAAGACAGCACTAGGTAAGGGAACCGAACTAACAAACATTATGAGCATCTATATAAGTGGCACAGGACTCTGCCCCGCCCTATACAAGAAGGGCACTTGAGCATTAACCGCTAGTGTATAGATGGATTGGGCTTCCTCTCTTTTCGGATGTAGACTTTGGCCAATCACCTCCTTCCACTTAAAGACTGGCACCCGAAACAAGCCTTTCCTGTAAACCGGCCAAGCAACGTATACAAACGCATTAACTACTCCACTCATTGTTGACTTATACTTGTTCTCGAGCCAAGCCACCACTAGCAGCCTACAGAGACAGAGAAGAGCTACTTGCCTGGGAAACCCAGAAGCACTCGCTCGAATCAACCACTCGAACTTAACTTTCAACAAATAACTCCTTAGCGGGTAAACTCGCATTTTCTATCCTTGCGCCGGCTAACTTCACTGAAGAAGCGCCTCTCCCGTCGCCAACACCATATCTTGTAGCTGACTGACCTCCTTCCTTCACTTTAAAAGGTTAACAAGAATCCCATCGCACAGCATCTTCTGTTTTGTCGATGTAGACTTTACCGCTTCTGCTTGAGCCTCTGATTCAAGAGTAGACTTTACAAGCACAGCCACGAGTATAGTATAGGAGTGTAGTATAGTGTGTTTCCTTCTAACACTTATCCTTATATTGGATAGGAGAACGGATGCAACTAGTAGAAATGCCATAAGAGGAGAAGAGCTGCCCTACCGCCATGAATACAAAAATCCGGATTTGTAGCAGTTGATTGCCTATTCAACATCCTGTCCCAGAGCAGAGGTAGAGTCAACCACTATTGAGGGCTCCTCTACTATTGGCGTTGAGCCAAGTAACTAAAACACATAACAGGCAAAGAACTCATATAATATGTTGTAATCCTCAATTCCATTCCTTGATTTGTCAGTGCGAGTGTTGTCTCGTGGAGAATGCCCTTCCGCTCTAGCAAGTGAGTTCTCTTCTTGTGAAGGTGACTCTGTTGATGCTGTAGTAGCTCCTTCGCCTCTATCGACGGTACCTGTATTTAATATAACTCATAGTCCTGTGCCACTTATATATCTTCGCCTCTTGCTACAATTCATTTCACCCTAAAGAATGGTTCAATGCTGTTGTTTTCTACCTTCCGGTTTGCCAGGACAGGACTCGGTAATAACCTTAGGTCTACTCGGAGAATAAGGATTTGGCGAGTAAAGCCTAGTTCGTAAATTGTTATAGTATAGTATAGTATAGAACTCTAAGGTCATCCTCATAAGGCCCAGACGAAGTTTAGAAGGTGTTTCAGCCTAAACCTCAAAAGATGGTGGAGCAGGAGCTGGATACGGAACAAAAGAATATAAGGGATCAGAAGCCATACATGGATTTGGAGATAGAGAAGCAAAGCAGTATCTGGTTCAAACATAGGTCAAGAATATATGGATCTGGTGTCAGGTTAGTAATAAGTCTCTTCTGCAGTGCGCTTACGGGAAGGCAATTCCTGCTTGTTTACTGGCCCAACTAGAACAAGATCCGGTTCATAAGATGTAGAAGAGCAAGTACTGTGTTCATTAAGAATTTCCAGTGCTAGCAAGTCTGGGTTTCGGGATCCGTATCATCAGAAGGCTCTGGCAGGATATGAATAAGAATCCAAAGCTGGTAATATTACTAACTAATATACGTAACTCACCCTTTGTTAGTGAAATTCATAGTGAGCAGTTTCGGTCGGGCAATCAGAGAGTCTACCTAAGAAATCAAAGTAAGGGTATCATGCAAGCGGGGGAGTATATAAGTATCCTGTTCTTGTTTTATCAACAAGATAATCAACGGGTATAGAAAAACGATCTGGATCTGCAGAAGAAAGGAGCTGTAGTGAGTTTTTAAGTACAGTCGTTGAAGCACTTACTTAGTTTATAAACAGTTAATCGGTCTTGTATCAAAGAAGAGGTGTTGTCGAAAGGAAGCCAAAGCATTGTGTTGAATCATATAGCGAGGCAGCTGCAAGGATCATTATCATCTTCCAAAGATCCGTAGTTGACTTTTTTCTGGTTTGTGCCGTGTCATCGAGACCACTACCGCTAATGATTATGTTTGTTTACCTTCTTTCTGATAGAATACCTGGACTACTACTAGTTAGGGGCATTGACTACCCCGGACATGTTCTATATTGACTACCCCTAAAGATATAGGTGTAAAATGAACTATAACAGTTTCGCTCCTACCGCGCCAATTACTTAAGTGCAACTATGAACTGATGCTTTTCACTCGCTTTAGCGACAGCGAACACAGGACAAGTTAACCAAAACCTTCCTTCGTTCAAAGAGACAGTTCGAGTGCTTTTCTTGTTTCATCCGTGCTCCTATATCAAGAGAGTCAACGTTCTCCTATGGATTCCTATTGATGCTCTTTTACTTCTTCAAGGGTCTTATAAGAATTCCTCCCATAATGACGGGTTCTTTCTTGAATTTCCACTTGGGCCTTTCGAACTAGGTTCTTTCTATCATGAATAATCCCACCTTTCGATCGAAGCAGCAAACTCAGAAAATCCGTTTCCAGGGGGGCAGGGCAATCCAATAGTCTATACTCTGCATTGCTTCTTGTCTATACTCTTCCTCTGCATTTTCTTGTCGGGTTCAAATCCTATTATAAGCCCCCCACCCATCTATTTCTCGGCTACCTAAGAAAGGCCCAACAATCTATTTCGTTTAGCTAGAATCAAGAGGAGGCAAAGGACAGAGGAAAAGAAAGGAGCTCACATAAACATGGGAACAGAGCTAAAATCAAGCAAGATGTCCCTGATGCTGACAGCAAGCATTCTATCGATCACCTCTGAAAAGCGGATCTGATGGGGCCGGGCCGGAAGTAAAGCATTCTATCGATCACCTCTGAACGCTGATCTGATGGGGCGACAACCATGGACTACGAAAAGGACTCCTCTGCCATCTGCTCTCTCTCTACAGTTAAAGGAAATCCCTTGTTGACTATCTATCTGCAATCATTCTCTTCATTCTCGCTATGTGGACTAAAGAGGAAAGCTGCTTGAAGGGAAATACTACCCAACATGGCCGATAAGAAAGAATAAGATAAGAAAAGGTTTCTGGTATGCTGAAGAAGATCAGAAAAGGTATGTTATGCTCTCTTGCCCCACTACGCGGCGGAAACGGGAGTGACCTATGTGGAGAGTCAAGCAGCAGATATTCAAAACCATGAGGAGAGAGATCCAGATTGATTTGTAATTGGAAAGCTTGTCTACCTCTTTACCCGATCAAGAACCTTCTACCAACAGCCAGAGAAGAAGATGCCAGTCAATCCATCTGGTTTGCTTGACATAAGCCCCATAATATACTACTTACTACAATAATGGAATGACCACTATACTCAATATACAGTCAAGACAGGAATAAATCCAAAATATACAGTCAAGACAGGATAGGCAGAAGAAGTGTGAATTAATTAGTTCAGCATCAATATATATTCTTATTTCTTTATATATTCTTATTGATTGCCCGGCGCACCCAAAACTAAAGCCTTTCCTACCGCCGATGGAACTGTGCCTTTGTCGCTGCAAAGAAAGAGGGATTTGGTCCACAAGCTAAATCAGGCACCACTTTTGATCTGCGCGTCTCCGCTTCTCAGTACGACCTCTTCCTTACCTATTTCGGTGCGTTCGTTCACTCGTTGACTTAAAGTGTTCTAATGGTAGCCACGCCCGCTCTCAAGTTTTAGTTACGGGTCGATTACTTTTGAGGCTATCTACACCCTATTGCCTGTTATGCCTTTCTCCTCTGCCTAGCCCCCCGACCCTTTGAGAGTGCCCCCCCTTTTCGAGAGTCCCTAACGCCTAGTCTAGTCTCAGTGCTCGAGGAGTATGGAATAGGACACACGGTGGATGAGTTTCTCGGTTGTAGAAAAGGAATTGGTTGAACAAGTCGGCAAGCAAGCAAAGACAACCTATCTTGCAGCTAAATATCATTACCCTTTCTTTACAGGAGGCGGGTGATTTCTACTTGGAAAGCCTAAAGTCTCAGAAACCCTTATAAGCTTCGCTTCCTCCTCCTCTCGGCATTTGGACCGGAGACCCTTAAACCCGAACCCTTTCATCAACAGTACTCTACCTTTCATCAACAGTACTATCCAAATACTTTATTCGACCCCCGCTCTCAGAGATTGGGAATAGTTTGTGCCCGGCCCTTTCTATTCGAGCGAATCCGTTACTTCCTTGACTCCTTTGCTTGCTCATCTATTTCCAGGGCATTTATCGAATTGGAATAAGAGTTGGAAGAAGATGGGTTGATCCTATCAGAAGAGATGGGTGGATCCTATATTATTTATAGAGCCAAGAGATCCTCCTTTGAATACACCTGTGGAAGATAGAATGAGAGCTTTATCCCCGATTCCATTTCCTTAGGCAGGGCTGAGTAGGCGGATCCTAATAAGTGGAAGATAGAGTTTTGGAACTTAACCGAACCCAGGAGGCGAAACAACTGAGGATGTACCCACTGGAGCCATTCTAATAAGGGAAGGAAGCCCTTTTAGTAAGCTGGGCCTATTTCTTTCTTTGCAGGAAACACTATCGGGACCTAAAGCACCAACTGTGGTAGACGCGACACAAACGGAACTGAATGAAGCACCTTCTATAATGGGAATGAAAGAGCATATATATGGGCACAGTTCTCTACTAGAGCATACACAAAATAAAGAGTAGGTAGGGCTTCTTTTACTGGCTCTTCAATACCATAACTTCTATAGGGGATTGGCAAAGATGACCCCTCTGAAGAACCTCGAGTTCACTCCCTTCGTCCGACCAACCTTAGTTTCTTCTGAGGACATAAGTGAATCTAAGTAGTTTTTTGAAAAACCCTATTTGAGTTTCAAAGATATAAGACTCGGGTTCAAAACCCAGATACGATGATACACTCTGCTTGCAAATCCATATTGTAGGGGAGCAGCAAGATACTTTACTTTGAGCAGCCACACCCATAATGTAATTGAGTTCAAAAAAGAAGCCTTCTTCCGCTTACGGGAGCTCTGGGATGGATTCTATTCTATTCTCATTCAACAAGCGACGGCGTGTCAAGGAAGGGAGTTGTTCAAGTTGAAGTTTCCGGAGGTGATTGTGATTGACTTGCTTGTGTCTAAGGCATCAAGGTACGTTCGGGTTGCGTGCTTGGCTTTTGACCTTTCTACAAGTCGACGAGAATGGCCAATTACTGTTCTAGTTTCAGAAGCTTTGAGAGTGTGTTTGCGGTAATAGAAAGATCCGGATCTTACTTACGCTTGAGAAGAACCAGTTGTCACTTATATTACGGTTGGCGATATGGCAAGATGGAGACTTTGGTATTGCTAAGTACTTTCAATCTGGGGATGGGGCTAGCAGCAGTATATTCCAAGTCAGAAAAGTTAGCAGTTAGAGCGGAGCCCGCAGTCATGGGTAAGTCTAGAGAACAAAGGTCTTATAGGTGACTCTCAATCTGGTGCTCATGCCCTAATTATCTAAAGAGTGGAGGTAATGAATGAGAGGACGACTGGGCAAGAAAGTCCGGTGCCGGTGGTGATGAAAGTGAAATGATTATAAAGCGAGCATCCAACTAAAAGGTTTGACTCCTTAATAAAGGGAGTTGAGTGCTTCTCGATCTCATTCATTTTGCAAGATCCCGTGTTCCAGAACGGAAAAAAGTCCATCTTGATATCTGACCGCTGCAAAGACAGATGAAACAAGGCACGATTCTGCATTAACGGAAGGAAGCCAAGAAGTCCGCTGAACTCTAAGCCGAATCGACTTAATGCTCTTTCGTCACAGCCATAAAGCTAGTAAGACCCACAAAGATGTCGCCTTCGGGACTTCTTAACAAGGAAGACAGACTCACACAGAGAGAGAAAGTAAGTAACGGCTTTAAGTCACTAGAGGCATTCTACTTATCTGACCGGTTCTTTTACCTGCCAGCCGTAGGCACCTGAGCATCTGCATGACCGTTCTCATATGATCCTGTGACATGGCTTAGTGAGTTTTACAGAAGTTGGTATTGTCAAAACCTCTCGAGAATAGACTCAAGGAAAGATATTCGACATAGACTTAAGGAATTCAGACTGTTTCCTGTGGTTTGTCTTTGAGATGATAACTTTGACTGGAATTGTTTCACACAAGCACTTTACTTTCCATCTGAGGCTTAAGATCCATCTTTTGCATCGCTTAACCCGGCCCATAACTGAGCCCACGTAGCAGAACCTTCTCTATACTGGGAAAGTACGCGGGAAAGACGGAAGTACGCCGGGCCGGCCGACCTAGTGCGCTTGAACTCCCTTGTTTGTTCCCTTGCGAGAGCCCTTTCATCACCAATGTAGGCATCAGAATTGCCTGTTCCTGTGAGAGTAAAGTCGACAAGATCAGATTGAGTTTACATTCAAGAAGCTTAGGTTAAGCGGTTCAGGTAATATTCAAAAGTTCTATGCTAATTAAGCACGTTAGGAGATTAGGCTTCAAGTGTTGTATCCATTTCTGCTTCAGGTAAAGTATAAAGTCAGTCAGCTGTGCTAAAGTAAGAGTATCCTGCGAGCTACAAGTCTAGTTCGGGGGAAAGAATCCAGGCCAAGCAGACAATTAACAACTAACATGGTAAATTCCCTATCTTGCCTCTGTAACCGCTGTTCTAATGCTTAAAAGCCTCTAATATCTATTAAGTAAGAATTCGACTAAGTAAGAATTCGACTATCTGGTTACTTCCCTTGCTTCCTGAAAACCCATTTCTTCTATATGAGAAGAGACTAGCGGACTTGCTTCCTTCAAACCTATTTCTTCCTGGAATGGAAATCTTGTTCGCTATTAGGGGCAGTGCTTCCGACTTGCCTTGCCTTAGACAGAGACGAAGCCTAGCTTTCTTCCTTTACTTATTTAACTAGAACCATCCCCCAGATCATCTTTCAAACCTACGTCAAGATTGGGGGGCATTCTGACCATCTCCGCTATTCTCCCCTTGAAGTAAGGATTGAGAGGTCTCCCGCCTACCTGCCACCACTAAAAGTATCACTGTTATCCGGAACGAAAAGTCAATCAAAAGTATCTTACAAGGTGGTTGGTTTACTTGCTTACTAGTTAGAGAGAATAGGATGAAAGTGTATTACTTGAACAAAGAGCTTAGGGGGCAGAGGTCGGACTAGACGCGCCATTAGCCCTATGTAAACTAGAGTATGGAAGTGGAACTCAATCAAGTCTGCTCTCATCCAGCAAGCTCTCTAACACTAACTAGCACTAACCTCTCTTTTGCCTATCTGTCCTCTTCCTATCAACAGTGAACTAATAGCTTAGCTTTCTCACAAAGCCAGTCGCTAGCGCATCTCCTCCCTCTTCGAGCCAACCGTTCACTTCCTATAACGAGCGAGTAAACTTCGTTCACCACTTAATACGTTCTTTCAAAACAAACCTTGGATTGCCTCAATGCAATTACATAGCGCTAGCTAACTAGTATACGAGTGAATGTTGCGTAAGTAACGGGAATGCTGTTGGCATCTGAGAGCAAAGCAGGAGTTATTGGTCGAGTAAGCCAAGCCGGGTAGTCGTTCGTAGGCTAAGTGAACGAACGGGGAGCTACGGCTGATCGAAAAGCGAGGGCGCATAGTGAAGTGATCTATGGCTAAAATCTATAGGGAACTCAGAGAGGTAACGATCAAGTTGTTTTAACAAGCTCGGAGAAGTCAACGATAAAAACAGTTCCAGTGAGCGGGCTTCAAATAGTGGCAGCGCTCGAGTGATGTAATAGAATATACAAATGAGTCTTATCATCTTAGAGATACCTTATTCCTAACAAGCTTAGCACCTTCTTTGACTCAGTAAGGCGAGCCTGTTGCTGTTGTTGAGTGAACCAAAATGAATGGGAAGCGCACCCCTCTCTCTACATCTTGTGGTTTCTCTTCTCTTCTGATCATTATGATTCTCTTCTCTCATTATGTAGTACCAGGATCTTAATCTGTCTCAGTGCCACCGAACTCGCACTTTATCAAAGAGATTTTCAACGACCCGGGTTGGTGTTCAGATACTCCCCATATATATATCTTATCGTTATCGAAGTGAAAGCAGCTTGGAACACAACCGAGGAAAAGGAGATGAGATCCTACGATTCTCCCTTAAAGTCTTAGCTGGTACGCGGGTTCTTTTGATTTCCGTCATCGTAGCGATAGGCATAATCGAATATAGCTCCATCGATCTCGTTTTGAATGCTACCCGTGGATAAGAAAAGACCTAAGAAGAGCGCGATTCCGTGGGCCTACTTTCGCCTTTACTAGTAACTGACAGTCACAATACTTGGAAACGACCAAAAGAATAAAGGATCAATTCCTATTTCTCAATAAGAGTAACGTGAGGCTATCGGTCCACTAATCATATGGACTGGAATCCCAAGCCAGCAACTGAGAAAAGAGCACATCGCTACCAAACAAACCCAGAATATGGAAAGCTGGGTTCAGGTGATAAAGAGGGATAATGCATTTCCAGAATTCATCATTGGTCTCGCAGCTCTACCACCTTAGGACAAAAAACCACTGGGAATTGAACTTGGTTCCCGGAAGGCATATTGAATGCCATACATTTGGGGTTCTCTCTGAAACTCCTACAGCCCCACCCACTGCAACAGAATAGAGTGGAAAGTAACGCTCCCAGGTTAGCCGCATAGGCAACGAATTCTTCTAGTGATTCCACAGGCACCCATTTCGATATTGATTAGGAGATTGGAAAGCCAGGAGTGGGAACGCAGCAAGGTAATCGTGGTAGGCTCGAAGCAAGTCATAGGAGAATCAAAGGTTCAATAAGGATTTTCTGTGAGTAAAAGCTTACTTACTTCCTAAGGTGTTTTGTGTGCGAAGTTGCGGATCAGTCCCCTAACAAGTCAGATTTTTATGTAAGTAAGTCAGATTTAGATGTAATTAAGTCAGATTTAGATGCCGATGTAGTAGACTTAAGGGACTCCTAAAGAATCAAAGGTGAAACGCTTGCTTTGAGGTCAGCTGCTAAAGAACGAGTTGAGGGTTAAGGTATTGGAAGTAGTAAGGGAAGGCCAAGATACCCACCCAGTAAGTCAGATTTGTTGGCCAGTAAGTCAGGCTCATAAGAAGTCCGTAAAGAAAGGAGGACCCCGGCACCGCACCGTGAGTTTATAGAATCAAAGGAAAATCGAAAGGTTTTGAAGTCAGCAAGGGAAGGCTAAACATGCGTCCAGGGAGAACGAAACCAAGGAAAAGTAGACTCGATCTAAGAGGTAGGGATATCCGAATCAATAGTTATTAGTTGAAAAAGCAAGTAAGTAAAGGAAGTGAACGACTGTTACCCAGCTATCAAGTAGAAAACTCATAATTCCGTAGAAAACTCACAATTAAGTAGAAAACGAAAACTCACAATTTCACGTATAAGTAAAAGAACTCGATCCAGTAGTAAAAGAATAGCTAATGTGGGTGGAACTCGGTGGAATCAAGCAAGTAAATCACAGAATGGAGCTGGTTACAAACAGGCTCGAACCAATACTTATCCATAAGAGAATCTAGCTACCCGGTATTCATCAGCTTACTTTGTTTAGTTAAGAATTGACTTTCGTTGGGGAATTAACGCTTTCATTCCTTGTTTATCTTGCGAGATAGGTTCAGGATTGGCTTGCTCCTGCGCAGGAGTACGGTTGACTGACAGTTGTGGTATCAAGAATAAAGAATACTTAGGTTACAGATAGAGAAGGATCGGAAGAAAGAGAAGGATCTGAGGAACGATTATAAGCAGGAGATCACACTCTAGAAGGCAATTATCTTTGTCAGGCTTTCACACCAGATGTAGAGCACAGAACTCCCGTAAGCTTAAGAAGGCAAGGCGGATTTCCAAGTCAAAGCAAGAAGGAACGAACAACCTCTTTCTCATCGTTTAAGCAAGTCTGTTTAGAGGAGAGTCTCTTTGCCTGCTGGGTTGGATCTTGATCTTTATGTGCTTGACTTCTACTCAACTTCTTGCATTAACCATAAGTGGGACGGACGGACTTTACTGTATTAACTAAACACAGAATGAATTGAATGAACAACTTCTATAAAAGACAGACAGAATGCGACGCCCACTACACGTAACGGAGCGCTTAAGGGAAGAAGATCATAAAGTAAAGGCTTGAAGAAGCAAGCAAGATCTTGAAAGTATATCGGGCTAAAGGAATCCAATATTGAGTTTGAAAGTGAAGTTGATAGTGTTAGTGAGCTCCCTTTACGAGAACTGGAGTCACCACTTATAGCTGACTTTAGTCTTCACCAATGAACTAATGAATCTTATTACCTGGAGTCACCACTTATAGCTGACTTTATTAGTCTTAACCGATGAACTAATGAATCTTATTACCCGGCTTCGTCACCAGCTCTATATTCTTGACCCACATAAGATCCTACTCCTACTTTAGACCCTTTCTACTTTATATCGTTATCCTGTTGATTCTCTGGTCTACTTTGCGCTTGCAGGAAACTTTCATTTATGGAATCTTTGTCTCCGGGTGGCTTTGGAGTTGAGTGTATTAACTAAACACAGAATGAATTTAAGGAGCAGGCATGCATAGTTTAGAAGAGACATAGATAAGAGAATCGTAGCTCTTTGACACAGATATGAGATCGATGCCAAGAAGAAAGCCCTTATTTTTCCCCGCGAATAGCCTAACAAAGAATAATAGAATCGAAATGAATAGAAATGGGCAAGGAATAGAAATGAATAGAAATAGGCAAGTGCTCAGGAAGTCTGTCTTTCGGGATTCGCGAGTAAGTGATGCTCCAACGTTTGTCAGAGAAGTGCTTCTTTGTGCGCCTTATAGGTTTGGATTGGACAAATGGGTCTTTGGCTGTTAGCACGAAGGAAAGGATGCCTGTTGCAAAGAGACCATACTTGTTGAACAGGATATGCTCACAGAAGCAAGCAAAACGTAGGATTAGAAGATGCCCCACAAAAGCAGAAAAGAGCAGAACTCTTAACGGCCAAGCAAGAGTAGTCGCTCCTTTCCTGCTACGGGATAAAGAAGCTACTCCACGGAACACAAGCGGAATTTCAGTCAAAAGTGAAAGTCTCGGTGTCTGGGGAAAGAGCAAAGAAGATGGTTCTCTTAAGCGAGTGAAGGAACCCGAGGGCATAGAACAGTATAATCATAACCAAGGACTCTATTTCTCAAAGGCATGTTAGTCAAGATGGACACAGAGCGATTTCGAACATCATCGTAAATAAGCCTTGCATGAAAGTAGAACAGTTCCCCCTAGCCTAGAATGAGAATCTAAAGACAGGGTTCATGGATCTCCATTGTTTTTCTTTGGATTTGGTTCTTTCTCTAAAAAAGGAATTACGCCCAAATCCTATAGGAATGGAAATACTAAACTAAGATCGGTGAATCCATCAGGAGTTCTCCTGCCCAACTATTGAGGCCTAAGACAATTGCTCTATATCGATATCGATACTTATACCAAGATGTTCCTGATCCACTCGACTTCTGTTCCAGCAGAGGGATATGGAATAATAAGGTGACCTATTCGTTCGCTCAAGAGCCACAAAAGATCGGCAGATATAGGCTTCAATCAAATCCATCCGTATTGATTTCTACCCGGGCTGGATTGATTAACGAATTTATAGAACACTTGCCTTAGGTATTGAAAACGAACTTATCCTTTAGCACTTTTTGAAGCGAATCAAGCAAAAGAAGAAAAGGGTCCTCCTGTAGAAGCAGTAGTCCTATTACTCGGTCATACTTTCAATTCGATTGATCACTCACTTCTTAGCTAGCACTTGGAAAGGAAATCAATCCATCAGCGCCTTAGACCTACACATATCCTTAGATAGAGTGAAAGGAAAGAACTCATTATTAAGAGAGAGAAGCTATTCCCTTTAAGGGAAAGAGATCCATTACAGCGCGAGATGTAAGCCCCAATGGACTCCACCTTATCCCAACGGGCACTGAGAAATCCAATTCCCTGAAACTCGGCTAGCAGATTCTCTAGTCTGGATCTTTTCTTTATAAGGTATATTAGATCGGCGCCATCGAAAGCGGAAGGATTCGAATTTGAATGACGGGGAACTTTCCTAAGCGTAATAACATACTTGCTAGATCCTATCCCTTACCTATTGGTCGAGTAATAAAATATCTATACTTTAGAGACACTCGTCTGGAGACTCCAACTCCCAGGAACTCTCTCTCTCAGCAAGAGAACTTGAACTTTCCTTTCCAAAGAGATTACCTTCAGACTCGAACAACAATCGATGCTTTTTTGATTAAATAAACAAACACATTATTGATTTATTCGTTTGCTTTCACACTGGTTTTCCTAAGGGTATGGGAAGGGGCTTTACTCTTTCACATATTCATTAGTCTGGGATGTACACTGAAATGCCTTAGCCTAAGTCAACCACTTCTTATATGTAGACTCCAATTGGCTTTCCATTCTTGCTCGATCGAAGTACTAAGTAGTTTGCAAGTGAACTTGGAGCTTTACTCTTTCACATATTCATTAGTCTGGGATGTACACTGAAATGCCTTAGCCTAAGTCAACCACTTCTTATATGTAGACTCCAATTGGCTTTCCATTCTTGCTCGATCGAAGTAATAAGTTAGTTTGCAACTGATGAACTTGGAGCGAGAAGAAAAGCTCGAAAGTGAATTATGAAGCTTTTTCCATTTATGACTCATCGAAACAGGAAAGGGACGGAAAGGCTTTCAAAAAGGGATACAGGTCGGGTGTAAGATAACTCCTAGCGACATCAAAATAAACTCCAACTTCCCAGATTCATCACAATGGGCTAAAAAAAACCTCTGCCAATCGATGCTTTTTTGATTAAATAAACAAACACATTATTGATTTATTCGTTTGCTTTCACACTGGTTTTCCTAAGGGTATGGGAAGGGGCTTTACTCTTTCACATATTCATTAGTCTGGGATGTACACTGAAATGCCTTAGCCTA
The DNA here is from genome assembly GCA_004837865.1 of Musa balbisiana. Classification (NCBI taxonomy): domain Eukaryota; kingdom Viridiplantae; phylum Streptophyta; class Magnoliopsida; order Zingiberales; family Musaceae; genus Musa; species Musa balbisiana. The sequence continues at coordinate 88,522 of PYDT01000084.1, forward strand.
AGTCAACCACTTCTTATATGTAGACTCCAATTGGCTTTCCATTCTTGCTCGATCGAAGTAATAAGTTAGTTTGCAACTGATGAACTTGGAGCGAGAAGAAAAGCTCGAAAGTGAATTATGAAGCTTTTTCCATTTATGACTCATCGAAACAGGAAAGGGACGGAAAGGCTTTCAAAAAGGGATACAGGTCGGGTGTAAGATAACTCCTAGCGACATCAAAATAAACTCCAACTTCCCAGATTCATCACAATGGGCTAAAAAAAACCTCTGCCAATCGATGCTTTTTTGATTAAATAAACAAACACATTATTGATTTATTCGTTTGCTTTCACACTGGTTTTCCTAAGGGTATGGGAAGGGGCTTTACTCTTTCACATATTCATTAGTCTGGGATGTACACTGAAATGCCTTAGCCTAAGTCAACCACTTCTTATATGTAGACTCCAATTGGCTTTCCATTCTTGCTCGATCGAAGTAATAAGTTAGTTTGCAACTGATGAACTTGGAGCGAGAAGAAAAGCTCGAAAGTGAATTATGAAGCTTTTTCCATTTATGACTCATCGAAACAGGAAAGGGACGGAAAGGCTTTCAAAAAGGGATACAGGTCGGGTGTAAGATAACTCCTAGCGACATCAAAATAAACTCCAACTTCCCAGATTCATCACAATGGGCTAAAAAAAACCTCTGCCAATCGATGCTTTTTTGATTAAATAAACAAACACATTATTGATTTATTCGTTTGCTTTCACACTGGTTTTCCTAAGGGTATGGGAAGGGGCTTTACTCTTTCACATATTCATTAGTCTGGGATGTACACTGAAATGCCTTAGCCTAAGTCAACCACTTCTTATATGTAGACTCCAATTGGCTTTCCATTCTTGCTCGATCGAAGTAATAAGTTAGTTTGCAACTGATGAACTTGGAGCGAGAAGAAAAGCTCGAAAGTGAATTATGAAGCTTTTTCCATTTATGACTCATCGAAACAGGAAAGGGACGGAAAGGCTTTCAAAAAGGGATACAGGTCGGGTGAACTTCTTCAATATGAAATGGTAGAAATAGGATCCAGAATCCGCTATGAACTCATCTACAACACTTGGTATATGGGAACTAGGACGGACATGATATATGATATGGATGGCTTTCGAGATCGTATAGATACATGGGTCAGATTCCGAATCTTAATATACCTTATGGCTCTTCTTATGATAGATTCGAGTATACTACGGGCTTGGCTTCGTTTTTGCCTCTCGCCTACTTTCATTGAAACTTTTACACGGATTGAATTGCCAGGTATGGTCTCGCTTATCTAAGTTAGGCAGCTTACTTTCTTACAGCTGAACCTCTTTCATTACCGCTCCGTGGGTCTATGCAATACTCTATTCCCTTATCTTTTGCATTTCCGACCTAAACTCTCAGTGAAGCTGACCTCTACACCCGAACTATCTACTTGAAGTGAGGAATTGAACTACACTCTGGTACTGAAGTTAAGAATTGAACCGGGCGGACTCAGACTCAAAATAGCTCCCCTCGGCCTGAAACCAGTGAGTAAAAGAATGAAACCAGCCTCCCCGAGTAAAAGAATGAAACCAGGACCACTACTAGGCTGAACTTCCCCCGCCAACTCCAAACTTGATAACTGGAGCAGTACTACCTGGCCTGGCCTCTCCTCTCAAGTAGTCAAGTCGGAATGAAATTAGCTATTAACAAGAATGAAACCACCTATGACCACTACGCTATTCCGCATCAGTAGTGAATTAAAGGGAAAACACCTTTGCTATCCAAATTCCAGGGGCCAAACAACTGCTACAAACGGCCAAGCAACGGATAGACAAGCAACGGTAAAAGTATTGAATTGCCGCTCCAAGGCAACTCGTATCTACAGACTTTTCCCTCACTTTATTACAGCAGAAAGAGACTCTAAGCCAACTTCCTGCGCGCAAAAAGAACATTCCTTCACGCGCGTGCACCAAACCCATCTCTACTAAAGAATTCAATGAACTGATTGATTGTATGCCGCTGCTTGCCTACTTTGCAACCATACCTTTCAGAATTGAGTTTGATACTTTAACACAGGACTTGCTTTGAAGTTAGGTATGCTTCAGTTGAGTGAAGAAAGGGTACTCATTGTATACTAGTGGCTTTGCTCTTTGCCTTTACGCTCTACCGACTCAGTAGTGGCTTGTGTCTTATACTTACGAGTGTAATTCTTTGCCAACAAATATGGATCTAGCGCATGAGAGGATGGGTATCCCGAATTCAGTTAGCAGAGAGGAGTTAGAGGCGAGGTGGGCAAGAGAAGAGCCAGAGGTAAGAGAAGCATAACTCACTGCACAGCTTACTTGTTTTCGTGCTTTTCAGTTCATAGTTGGTTTCCAGACCCTGAAACTAGTAGTAGTCCTGTTGAATCAGTAGCTGAGGCAGCATTCCACTCTAGTGAACAAATTGAGAAGATAGCTTAAACGACTATAAATAGGGCTTGCTCGAAAGATTACCTGGAAAGTTGGGCTGGGCCCTTACTCTTAATTGCAGGGAATAAGAAAGTCAAGGCTTTGCTTTTAGTTGTCGAGCTGGACTTTTACCTAGACCTTTACTGGCTGAAGAAGTGATAGACCAACACTTCGGTTAGGGAATACTTTAGCCTTGAAAGCGAAGGGAAGGAACAACATAATAAGTAGGGAGAGCATAATGAGAGGCTGAGAAACTACATTATTCTATTCTTACTTGCAAGAGTTGAACTCTTTGTTACGAGTTTGAGTCTTCCATTACTATGTTGCTTGTCGATTCGAGATGATCTTCGCATTCGGCTTATAGAACAATACTGGAATCCGCTGCCAATCTAGCTTCTAATCGATTCTTCGCTTCAGCATTATGAAGTTCAGTTGCGCTTCTTGACTCACTCGCCAACAAAGACAGATTACTTGAGAACTGTATCCGCCTTACTTTAGAACTGTATCTGTTCCTACCCCTACAGAAGACCCATTCTGTTCCTACCCCTACGGAAGACCAATACCAACACCCAGCAGCTCAGCTCAATATTCTGGTTAGTTGAAAGATCATAGGATGGATCATCAACTGTAGAAAGGAGAGTGGAGAAATAGCCAGTTCCTGTTAAGTATCCGACAAGTAACTACTCTTCCAGGAACTCAATTTGCAGAAGCACTTGCTGCATCATCTGATCCAGCATATTCTCCTGTCGATTAAACCGGGTACTGCTTCCAAACCAGTAATGGAATTGGAACTTCCCTTCCTGCTTTGCTTCATGGTTCAGCTACCTATCCCTTTGGTTACCACATTCTATATTCCGTTTCTTCTCCCTTCGTAGTCTTACCTTTTCTTTTGACTTTAGCTGTTTTCAAAGTGTGCAGTAACTAACTAGAGTCAACGAGGTCATATGAGTCCCCTTCTGTTCGAGGTATAGTAGGAGTTCAATTAGTTGGAAAAGAAGGAAAGTCTCCGAGATCAGGACACGCAGACAAGTCACTACTACATGCGCTCTTGGGGTAACGACTATTCATTCTATTCCGACTCTTCTCCTGCTCCTGTTGAAAATATGTAGTCTGATCCTGTTCCGTATTCCTCACATGCGGAAGAAGACTTATTTCTCGTCGAATGATTAAGTCGAACTCCACTTAGGGCAGAGAAATCCCCGCATTCTTATCACCAACCAATATCTATACTCTATCTAGGGCTCGCGAACTGTAGCTGAAGAAAGACATTATCCAAGTTAAGGCAATAAGGCTTCATTCTCTAAGACAACACTCGCACCAACACTTTCCCACTTATTGAATTCTCACTTGCGTCAGCGGGGCTAGAAGCAAGGTAAAGAAAGATCACTAAACTGGGATTTGTAGCTGCTTGTCGGGTATTATGAATGACATGACTATCCTAAGCGTCATGGACTCTCCAACATTCTTTCCATACAACGTAGTCGACCCTTTTCCGAAGGGGCAAAAGATCTTCATAAAACTATTTGACTATTGAAAGCTCTCAGCTCACCCTCTAGCCGATCTTGGATACGAAGATATCAAATGAATGGGATACATCAACAGGGGATTCGACAACCGGACTGGATTGTTGGATTCGGCACGAACATTGTCTAGTTACGGGTCAACACTGATGTTCTACCTTCATTTGGTTGCCATTTTCAGAGTTTCGGAGTGTGTAATATCCCGTGTCTTCCTTCTTAGAGTAAAAAGCTCTTTTCGACCTGTGGCAGAGTGAAATAGCCCCTGAGTGAGTCGGTGCTCCTAAGTGTAAAATGTAATCCAGCTGGGCGAATCTAAGAAATCCATATGTATTTTGATTGGAGAGCAAAAGGTATCTTATTCATCTGGGCCAAGCAACCACTAGTAGAATGAGTGGAATACCGACTCGGCCAAGTCACGTATACAAACTCAAAGAAAGCTGGTAGGGAGCCAGTGAGTTTGAATAGGGATACCTCGGCAGATTGGTAATAACCTGGTAGGTCCTGTGAGAGTGTGAGTGGAATCAAAAGTGGAATCAGTATTAGTAGAGTGAGTAGTAACAGAGACAAGATCAGAGGCGAGGCGCGTTCAATCAGAGGTATTCTAGAAAGGCGGATAGTTATCCAGTAAAGAGTCAACCTGCATTTTAGTGCTGCCTTCGTGGCGGAGGAAGTCTGGGGAGCAATGAAATGTAGTTTGATACCTTAGAGACTAGCACGCCGGTTGGTCACTTTTATCCAGTAGACCCTTCTGGCTAATGATTAAGTTTCTTCCGATCCGATCCTTGACTTCAGCGCCTATTTGTGCTTAAAGGAAGCATTATAGTGAAGAGAAGCAGAAAAAGCTATGGCAACAGAATACTGCATTGCTTCCCCATATTGAAGTAAGAACTAAGATAGGAACTGAGCCTGCTTATAGGCATTCGAACCCCCTTTTGGCAGAGATCATTTACACCTTTAGTATAACTCAATCGAGAATCCGCGGCTGGCGATGAACTGAGTATTGTCAGAAAGTTCCCTTCATGTATAGGTCGGGTCGGGGAAGACTCCAATCTCAAGTAAGTTCCAGTTCTTGACCTTGCTTCTAGTCCTGCTGTAGCTCGTAGCTCAAAGTAGATATACGAGTTTTGTTCCAGATTAAAGGAGAGTTCCCGGAAAAGAAGAGAGTATTCTGGCTTTGAAGCAGAAGAAAGAGAATCAACTGTATCATCTGCTTATGAATGTCCTGTTCCAGTTTCCAGTATTGTTCCGGAAGCCGTTGGTTGAAATTCTCTTCTTTTTTATTCCCTTGGACTTATTGAATTGAACTTAATGCGCACATGATATACTAGCTTCAATGATTTGTTTTACTGAAGATCAGATCCACTGGTGCCGGGTTCAGTTTAGCCTAGTAGTGGTCCTGGTTGAATGAAGTGACTCACTGGTTTCAGTCTCTAGCTACTGAGGTCAATTCTTACCTCCGAAACCAACCCACTCACCAAAACCCGTGTTTTTTGGTTGCAACCGGATTTCCGCTAATAGATGACCCGAAACGGACTTCCAATTTGACAAAACCCGGCTTTTTTGGCAGTGACCTGATTTAGCTAATAGCTCGGTAAATTTCCATGATCATTTTGCGTTTTCCCGTGTTTTTTCGATGCGACCTGATTTGGCTAATAGAGCTCCGATTTTCCATGAGATTTGGACAAAACCCGGTTGGCTAATAGAGCTCCGATTTTCCATGAGATTTGGACAAAACCCGGGTTTTTTGGTTGCAAATGGGTAAATAGTACTGGACTTAACTGAGGCAGCTACTCACTGGTTTCAGGCTTCCACTCACTGGTCTTAGACTTGAGCTACCCGGTTTGATTCTCTGTCTTACTGGGTTTAGTCTCTCAGTCACTGGTTTTAGTCTCTTTCTTAGTGGTCTAGGGCTCCCGAGCGAGAGGTCAAGGCTGAGATAAGGGAGATCGATTCTGAGTCCACTGAGTTTCATTCTGTTGCTGCCGGGTTTGAGTCTTAGTCCGACCGGTCTCATTCTGTAGCTACTGAGTTTGATTCTTTGACCGTAACTCGCTACCGCCACGGAGACATATTAGCTGACGCGTAACATTAGTAGTTACTTGTCCGGCAATAGCTCATTAAGCCATATCATATGAGTTCTTACTTGTGATGCGTTCGTAGTAGTTGCTTGGTGGTTTGATTCCTATACGCCGGGAGTAGGGCTTGTTGAAGTCAGTAACTAGACCAACGATTCCCCTCTTTCCCACCGATTGCCTGCATCTCTAGTTAAAGTATAAGGCTTTGAAGCTGGGTTTCTTCTGATAGATCCGGTAAAGGCTTTGAAGCTGGGTTTCTTCTTTTGTTTTCTACCTTCCTTAGTTGCTTGGCGAGTGGAATCCCTTGTTTCATAAGTCGTTGTAGCAAGAGGAGTGAATGACTAGGGAGAGGGAGTGTTAGTTGCAAGAGGATCAGTAGAGTTCCCATAGGTAGCTGAGCCATAGGTAGTATAGTCGCCTTAGGGGTCTTATAAGAAAGCCAACATAAGTAAGGGCGAGTGGAGTGAAAAGAGCCTGTTTGAGTGAAGTTGAATACCGGTGGTACTTGTCACTTCTATTAGTAGTAGTCCTGCTCGAGTTATAGTGGAATACCAATCCCCAGTTCCAGTTCTCAAGTAAGGTTAAGGCGTGGGAAGGAATGAAATAAAATAAGAATTTCTTGTATGCCTGCTTGGCACAGCTTCTTATCAAATGCTTCTGTATCAAAGCCAGTACAAGTCCTTTCTTCGACCATCAATCTTATAGAAATCAATGAACTTCTTGAACGGGTAAGATCAGATGATAGGTCATTTCCCATAAAACTACTTAAGTAATGGTTTAGTTCAATATATGCCCCTATCTTGCCTGTCTTCGTTTTCCATCTTACTTTATTCTATCTCATTCCCCAGCTACTGCTTCTAGGGCTTTACTTACTGCTTGTTGAATCCATAAGATCAGTAGTCCTGTGAGAGTTAAGGTTTTGTCTGAATCCCTTGTTTAATCAGTTCTACTATTCTAATTGAATGCTAACTTTCCCACTTGTTTTAGTTGTCTCAGAGGCTCGGTAAAGTACTGGCTTTGAAGCGGGAAGGAAATCAATAAATAAAGAAATCTGAGGAATGGAACAAGCAAGCTAGATGCTATATTCTCTTTATATAGCAGAAGGGACTGTTCTCGAAAGAAAAGAAGTATTAGTTGACCAAGTACTGTGTTCGCTAGTAAATCAGAGAATGAAACAAAAACCAGATGACTAAGAATCCAACCCCTTATGAGAATCCGTAACAGTCGGATAAGAGTGAGATGAGCCAGAGGTCTAGTAGCTATAGTTCCAGTTGCCAGTTGCCATGGGTATTGTAGCCTGAGGATAAGTAGGCAATAAAGTCATAAAGATTGCTTTTGGGAGTAGTGAAGAGGGAGTCCTGTTTGGGTGCTTGTTGAATCCCTAAGAGCTCGGGTTGGTTAAGAGAGGAGCCTAGCCTCATTCAGTGAATAGTTGCCAGCTGCTAGTGGAGATGAATCTGAAGCTAATGCTGTGATAGTGGAATACCGATCCTGCTCCAGTGAGAGTTGTTGACTTGTAGTACTGTGGCGTAGTAGTACTGTTTCATCAGAGGATTTAGCTATAAGGTATCAAACTCCATTCTTAGTGGAAAGAGAACGGGCTACTGGGTGAGTTGGTCAAGAGAAAAGATGCTGTTCGAGTTAAGTCAGCTGCCCATGTTCCAGTTGGCGTTAGAGTTTCAGACCGGTAGGGTCGTCCTGCTTGTTCTGGTTCTAAAGTGATAATTCAGTAAGTAGAAGGCTATGAAGCAGTAAAGCCTATTCCCTATGACTTGAAATCTGCATTCCAGTAATATGAAACAAGTGAGAATTGACCTAAGTTAGCCGGACGAGACTAACGCGCAACAGCCGCCCAGCCCAACTCCCTGCCGCGCCACACGAACAAAGGAACTGAGGAAGGACTCCGGTCATGACTCAGTTCCTGCCGCGCAACATTAGTAGTTGCTTGGCCGTTATAACATACAGGTAGCAGCCCTGCCGCGCAACATTAGTAGTTGCTTGGCGCTGCCGCGCAACGGCTACGCCGTTGCTTGTCTATCCGTGGCTTGTCAGCTTGTTGAATGAACCCAGTCAGAATGAAGTTAGATGAGCGCTAGGTAGGGTGCCACTCCAGTTCTTGTTGAATACCGAGTTTCTGTAAGTCAAACTCTCTTCTTTCTCTTCTTTAGTATAGGACCGGTAAGTCCACTCAGTTCCCTTTGTTGGCAAAGGATCATAGCTGCCATAGTTAGATGAGATGAGAGCCGGAGTTATAGGATCAGAATGAAGGTATCAAACGTAGGATAAGAATGTGGAAAACCATCGAACGGGAGCAGTACAGTACTACCTGGCCTGGCCTCTCCTTCAGACTTCACTGCTTACTTGTAAGAACTGCTTCTCCCTCTTTGGAAACGACTTCTTATTCTCTTGTGGACAACACCTAGACTTGAGACTTACACATGAGAAAGAGGAGATGAGGCTTCGGCTTCTATATGAAGATCTTGAAAAAGCTTATTCTAAGGCTAGTCACCCCATACGCTGCTAGGCACCAGTTGATCTGAAGTTAACAAATCATGAAAATCAGAATGAAACTTGACCCATGAACTTAAGGGGCTGAAAGCCTACTAGACTTACCCAGGGCAGCTAGGGCCCAGCTACTTAGAAAACTTCTCTTCTCTTCTATTCCCGCTTCTGAAGCACTAACTGACTTATATAAGAGAACCGAGAAAACTAGGGATTCCATTGCTCGAGTACTGTAGCTTGCCGGTGACAAGTATCTTTCTGTTCTTGCTGAATGGAAGTAGTAACTTGGTTAGTGAAATACCTAAGTAGTAGTAGTAGTAGTATACGCTTGAGGGGAGTAAGCCAGTAAAGTATTCAATAACAGAGGTATCGGCCAGGAAAGAAGGATAACCAGTTGACCGGGGCTATGGAACCAGTTCAGTTGCCAGTAGTTTCGAGTTGCTAGTGGAATGATTTAGAATGTAATTAGTTGACAGAGGTCATAGGTAGATGAGAAAGCAGCTCAGTAGTCCTCAGTAGTCAATATCAGAATTGCACCAGTAAGTATAAGGCGTTGACAGAGCCAGAGAGGAGCAAGAGGTAAGAGGTCAGAGGTGGAGGCGGTAAGTCATGCCCAGTAGTTGCCAGTTGCAAGAGTTAGGTTAGTTGAAAGAGCAAAAGGTATAGTAATTCTAAGGAAGTAACACATACTGTACTGGGTTGGATGAGATCGAGGTCTGTTAGCAGAAAGTGAAATTCTTGCCCAAACTAGTTGTAGTCCTGGTTTACAGCCCAAAGAGGAGAGGCGAGGAAGCAGAGCCAGAGGTAAGGTTGCCAGAGGTCTAGTAGTAGTAGTAGTAGTAGTAGTAGTAGTAGTAGTAGTAGCTTCGAAGGCAACACTGAGCCGAGCCAGTAGAAAGTGGTAGTCCTGGTGGTAGTCCTGTTGCATCCGTATTTGTTGACAGAGCAGAGGTAGGTAGGACAGAGCAGAGGTAGGCTTGGTAAGTTCTGAAAGTGTAGTTGCTAGTAGCGAGTTGCATTCTTTGCCAGTAGTTTAGATTAGCTAGTTGCAAGAGGCCCTTATAGTAAGTTTCGGGGAAGAAAGATAAGAGCTATTGTTTGAAGTAAGAATGAAGTGACTAAGGAGCCAGCAAGCTCATAAGTCGGAATTAAGGAATTTGTTGACAGAGCAGAGGTAGGTAGGACAGAGCAGAGGTAGGTAGGACAGAGCAGAGGTAGGTAGGACAGAGCAGAGGTAGGTAGGACAGAGCAGAGGTAGGTAGGACAGAGCAGAGGTAGGTAGGACAGAGCAGAGGTAGGTAGGACAGAGCAGAGGTAGGTAGAAAGGAGGAGTGGGTTGGCAAGAGGAGAGTTAGGGGATTGTCCTTAGAGAATGAGCAGTTAATCGTTAAGACTAAAGTAAGCAGTCGAGGCACTATAATTGACCGCCTCGCAACAAGAATACTCGACTGATTGACTTATTGCTCGTACGAGTAGGTGCCTGATCCTGTTCTGAAACTGCTTCTACTTCAAAGAAAGCCACCTATAGTTTATTCTGACTCAAATCTCAAGTACGCAGCGGAATTGTCTGTTCTTGTTGAATCTTATAAAGAAGCAGGGACAGAAAGAGTACACGAAACTGGAAAGTGGATAATTGCCAGTGAAAGTTCTATGGTTGACAGCCCAAACTAGTAGGACAGAGCAGAGGTAGGTAGGACAGAGCAGAGGTAGGTAGGACAGAGCAGAGGTAGGTAGGACAGAGCAGAGGTAGGTAGGACAGAGCAGAGGTAGGTAGGACAGAGCAGAGGTAGGTAGGACAGAGCAGAGGTAGGTAGGACAGAGCAGAGGTAGGTAGGACAGAGCAGAGGTAGGTAGGACAGAGCAGAGGTAGGTAGGACAGAGCAGAGGTAGGTAGGACAGAGCAGAGGTAGGTAGGACAGAGCAGAGGTAGGTAGGACAGAGCAGAGGTAGGTAGGACAGAGCAGAGGTAGGTAGGACAGAGCAGAGGTAGGTAGGACAGAGCAGAGGTAGGTAGGACAGAGCAGAGGTAGGTAGGACAGAGCAGAGGTAGGTAGGACAGAGCAGAGGTAGGTAGGACAGAGCAGAGGTAGGTAGGACAGAGCAGAGGTAGGTAGGACAGAGCAGAGGTAGGTAGGACAGAGCAGAGGTAGGTAGGACAGAGCAGAGGTAGGTAGGACAGAGCAGAGGTAGGTAGGACAGAGCAGAGGTAGGTAGGACAGAGCAGAGGTAGGTAGGACAGAGCAGAGGTAGGTAGGACAGAGCAGAGGTAGGTAGGACAGAGCAGAGGTAGGTAGGACAGAGCAGAGGTAGGTAGGACAGAGCAGAGGTAGGTAGGACAGAGCAGAGGTAGGTAGGACAGAGCAGAGGTAGGTAGGACAGAGCAGAGGTAGGTAGGACAGAGCAGAGGTAGGTAGGACAGAGCAGAGGTAGGTAGGACAGAGCAGAGGTAGGTAGGACAGAGCAGAGGTAGGTAGGACAGAGCAGAGGTAGGTAGGACAGAGCAGAGGTAGGTAGGACAGAGCAGAGGTAGGTAGGACAGAGCAGAGGTAGGTAGGACAGAGCAGAGGTAGGTAGGACAGAGCAGAGGTAGGTAGGACAGAGCAGAGGTAGGTAGGACAGAGCAGAGGTAGGTAGGACAGAGCAGAGGTAGGTAGGACAGAGCAGAGGTAGGTAGACGATAGAGCAGTAGTCGGAATAAACAGACAAAATTAGGACTCCGGGCCAAGCCAACTACAGTTCTAAGAGCCATATAAGTAGGAGTGGGTTGGCAAGAGGAGAGTTAGGGTATTGTCTTAGAGAATGAAGCCGTTAATCGATTAAGACTAAAGTAAGCAGTCGAGGCACTATAATTGACCCGCCTCGCAAACAAGAATACTCGACTGATTGACTTATGCTCGTACGAGTATGGCCTGATCCTGGTTCTGAAAACTGCTTCTACTTCAAAGAAAGCCACCTATGTTTATTCTGACTCAAATCTCAAGTACGCAGCGGAATTGTCTGTTCTTGTTGAATCTTATAAAGAAGGGACAGAAGAGTAGACAGAAGAGTAACGAAACTGGAAGTGGATAATTGCCAGTGAAAGTTCTATGGTTGACAGCCCAAACTAGTAGTAGAGTACAAGATAAGAGAGGTGGGCAAGGGGAGCTATTCCAGAGGTCGGCAAGGGGTGAACTCAAAGCTAAGAATTTCACTCAAAGCAAAGTAAGAGTGCAACTTGGCAGGGGAGAGGAGAAACAGTGGCGCGGCAGGAGCTACACTTTGCTCGTGCGTCGCGGTAGGAGCTAAAAGAAATAGTGAATTGAAAACCTATATATGGGGGGGCCTAAACTCTCATATCTTAACCTATGATTCCAGAGCGGAGTAGCAAACAATGAAATTCCATTATAGCAGACTTAGACCTATACTAAGCCCACGGAGCGGTAAAGTCAATATCAAGGGAGTTGTGGCAATCAGAGATGCAGCTAGATCATAAGCAGTTGACAGATCAGAAACACCAGAATTTGCCGAGGGTCTATTCGAACTGTATTGCCAGGCCCGGGTAGAGAATAGAGTTGACTTAAGAAAAGAAATCTGATATAATAGAACAGCATCCCGCAGCTTAGCTTGTTTAGGAGAGCCGGCAGCTTAGCTTGTTTCATTCAGTAGGCATAGTAGTCCAAGTCGTCTTTATTCGGCTAGTGGTCCAAAGAGTAGAGGAGAGTTTACTTACCGGGAGTGAACTAAAGAATCGAAAGAGAGTGATCGAGTTTACTTAACACTGGCATAATCACTGAAGTCCCCTGAAAAACAAGATCTCTTTTTCCTCCACCTATTCAGTAGACAAACAGTAGGGGAAAAGCACTCTCGAAATCTCTGTTATTATTAAGGATAACTGATTCAACTCGGGAAACAAGGTCTTAAATCCAGTAGTGGCTCGGCGGGCAGTCGGAAGTCATAGAAACCCGGGAAAAAACAACGCAACCTGATTTTACCTAATAGCCTAATAGCTCGGTCCAAAGTCATGAATTCTCACCAAAACCCGTGTTTTTTGATAGCAACCGGAAGAACTCCTGCCGCGCAACATTAGTAGTTGCTTGGCCCTAATAGCAAGCCCGAAAGTCATTCAACTTTTCCGGAACTCCCTGCCGCGTCACGTTTTCCGGAACTCCCTGCCGCGTCACGTTAGTAGTGACTTGGCCCCGTGTTTTTTCGTTGCAACCTGATTTTCCCTAATAGAGAATCCGAAATGACTGATTTTTTCCGGAACTCCCTGCCGCGTAACACGAAAAAAGGAACTGTTATAACTTCGTTATAACATACTATTGTTGCTGCCGCGCAAGCGGCTACGCCGTTGCTTGTCTATCCGTTACTTGGCCCCGGGAAAAAACAACGCAAATGGGGAAATAGTACTGAACTAAAGTTAAGTTTGTCTGCTTGTTGGCTTCGACTACTGGAGCTCAGGCTTACTGCTCACTGTTTCAGGCTTGAGCTAAGGGTTTTGATTCTCACTGCCCTGGCTTTCAGGCTGATTGTTACTGGTTTTATTCTAACTTTATTACTTGTCTGCTTGTCTCTGTTACTACTTATTGGAATTCTTACTCCGGGTGTTCCTGTGCCCTTAAGTAATTGGTGCTAAAGGAGCTTCAACTGTATCTGGGTTCAATTCCTCTTATTCTGGGATCAAGTATTTCGTTCAGTAGCAGCAGACTTATCGTTCAGAGGGACAGGTGAAACCCAGAGTCTCAAAGTAGTAAGTCAAAGAATGCCAGGCTAGTATCACAAGGGAGGCGAGGTAGACTACATCTAAGAAGCTAGGATGCCGGGAACAAGTATAGGCCTTGAGAGCGGGAACTCAGATCTAGGTCCAGCAGTTAAAGAATAAGGAAAGGGGACCTATTTTATAGACGGAAAGCGAGGATAGCTAGAATCAAAGAAGGGAGCTAAAGACTCGGGGTGGGGATTCCCAGTTCTAAATGAACAAGTAAGGCTGTCGGTCTGGAGTCAAAGAGTGAAACTGGAGAATGGTCAAGCAAGTAATAGTTGGTGTGCTACAGGGGTTAGCAGTGATTTCATTCTAGATTTCCCACAATAAAGAGATTAGGTCTCAACAAAGATATTTGTGTCAAATGCGTAAGGAGATTTGTTGAAAATTAACTCTAACAAGGGCTCGCTACCGCAAAAGGGTAGGCTTCTAGTAAGTCAAACAAAGATCCAGAGCAGTAGATAAAGAAGGAGTTCCGGGCGAAGAAAGTATTCAAAGTCGCGGGGTAAGCCCGAGTTCTTGTATAAGTATGAGAAGCGCCGGTTCCGCTCTTGGAGGCAGTAGTTCAAGCCTTGTTTGTTAGGTAGGGTCAGTCCTGTCAGCACCAGTTCTCTTCTTTTAGTTAATGACTTACTTGTTTAATTCTATTCCTTGGATGCGCTTTCTATCATACCCGTATTCTTTGACTACTTAGTGTAATGCGCTCTTGCAGTAGAAACGCTAAAGTGATACTTCGACAAAGGGGGTTTGGGAACGAGATAGAGGAGTGTCTGTTTTAGATACATGAGTTGCAGGCTAATAGTCAAGGTAGTAAGGTTTGGTTTTTCGTTAGTGGTAATAGAGTTCAATAGGTTCACTACAGATTGGAGTTATGGCCGTTAAGTTTGAACCTCCCCCATTGGCATTTAGTTAATAAATATAGGCATGTGAAGGGGCAAGTATAAGAATTTAGGTAAGCAGTCTAGGTTGAGGCAAGGCAGGGCGAGTACTTCTCTATTTTTCAACCAAATCGAGTTCGCCCTATAGCCAGGACAGTTAGAGTGAAATAGGCACATAAGAATTCTAGTTAATAAGGTAGGCTTGGCTTGGTGTTGCGGGGGAAGTCAACAGATATTCGATCAGGAGCAGTGGACCCAAACAAACAAGCAAGGGTCGAGGTTCTGAGTTTCTTAGTTCAAGTTAGCAGCGGTAGTGTTGGTATTTTCGTTTTCTTTCCTCGCGGGGAGGGATATAAGATTTGATTCCAGCAAGAGCAGGCTAGCGGGCAGTGAAGCCAGACTCCCCTCTGATAGGGCTTTCCTAAACTCAATCTAAGATCTGGATCAGCAGTTAACTAATCATGGTGAGTGGTCGCTTTCTTATCGGCAGTAGTTGGGTTCTCGCCAGTACCATCGGAATTCTTTGCATCATCTTGGATTCTTATATTCTCTCCAGTAGCTCCATTCTGATAATACCGAGTTTGTTTCTATTTCCTCATGTAAGATACATATTCTTATTGTTGCTCAGTGCTCTTAGACCTAAAAGACATCAGCCGAATACAACACTTATAAAGAACTACCCAAAATACAAGGGCTCCTACCGCGCCACCAAACTCCCACTTTTAAGTCACAATGCTTCTGTCACTTATAGGCGGTCAACTCTAAACTAGCAATTGCACCACTGATCTAACATCTGTATTGGCTCCTGACCAACAGCTTACTTGAATTCAGTAGCTCCATCCTCGCTCTGACTATCTTACTCGAATTGAGATCCTTATATCTTTCCTTTCTATCAGTCAATGCAGCCGATAAGACGGAATCTGCTAACTAGCAATTCAACTCAAACCAGGTAATGCAAATACAAATACGGGAAACCAGCTACTTACTTTGTTTCTTTATCTATTGATCCGGATTCTTTCGTCCAAACTTGTATTACTGACTTTCTGGTTGTTGTCCTATGCGCTTGCTTGTTTCATTATGAAATGACAACTTATGTGTTTTAGCCTCAGACCGATGAGGGATATTCCTCCTTATGAGCAGTATTCTGATTAGTATAGTAGCTGTTGTCTTATCAGTACGAGTTGCATTCAGTTATCAATAATGGATAAGTTTACTTAACACTGGAACAATAGATCATCTTGAGTTAACAGATATAGAACTCGCGGTTTTTCCCTTATTTCCCTAAGCGAATAGAAAGAAATTTACTATATCATAACATAATAAGTCATTTTAGAATTCCATAGAAAAGTAAGAATGCCAGGGACACCTACGGATACGAGATCGGGAGCTAAAGTATGAAAAGCATGAGCTGCAGTTGCAAAGAGAGTAGAGCAAGTGCTAGTTTGCAAGTAAAGCAAGGCTCTTGGGCAGTAGAAAAAGGTTAGGGGTGAGATTGAGATACAGTAAAGAAAGGATCCGCTCCCGTACCCCGGAGTGAAAGAAGAAAGTGCTGTAGCTACAGAAAAAAGTCGTGGGGGTTTCTATTTAAGGTCTTGCTAGCCCGGGGTCTATTCAATTCTCGTATGTCCTTTCTCCAGTCTTTGTATCAGTAGATTGGTTCCATTTCTTGTATGCGCTATATCATATGTTAATTTATCTTCTTCTTTGTAGGTGTGCTAGATCATATCTGTATTACAACTAGTAGGTGTGCGGAATCATATCCATATTGTAACTCATCCGTTATAGGCTTGAAATCCGAAGTGGAAGAATGAAAGCAAAGATGTAGAGATTGGTCTAGTGAGGGCAGACTGATTGGCAGGGTTTTTTTTTTTTAGAATTCCATAGAAAAGTAAGAATGCCAGGGACACCTACGGATACGAGATCGGGAGCTAAAGTATGAAAAGCATGAGCTGCAGTTGCAAAGAGAGTAGAGCAAGTGCTAGTTTGCAAGTAAAGCAAGGCTCTTGGGCAGTAGAAAAAGGTTAGGGGTGAGATTGAGATACAGTAAAGAAAGGATCCGCTCCCGTACCCCGGAGTGAAAGAAGAAAGTGCTGTAGCTACAGAAAAAAGTCGTGGGGGTTTCTATTTAAGGTCTTGCTAGCCCGGGGTCTATTCAATTCTCGTATGTCCTTTCTCCAGTCTTTGTATCAGTAGATTGGTTCCATTTCTTGTATGCGCTATATCATATGTTAATTTATCTTCTTCTTTGTAGGTGTGCTAGATCATATCTGTATTACAACTAGTAGGTGTGCGGAATCATATCCATATTGTAACTCATCCGTTATAGGCTTGAAATCCGAAGTGGAAGAATGAAAGCAAAGATGTAGAGATTGGTCTAGTGAGGGCAGACTGATTGGCAGGGTGGTAAGAGTCAAAGCCGGGGAGTACAGATAGTATAGGTGTAAGTTGAAAGGCCAGTAGCGTGAGGCACATGGGTAGTATAAAGCAAGGTTTCGTTTCCGTAGCGGAAGTCCCGGTTTCTCATATTAGTATTGGCTGCACTGGGTCGATTCCTATCCGTAGCTGTTTGCTTCCGAGCTATGAGTTCAAGTATGCAGGGCAGTAGCTCCATTCTTTTTATCCGCAGTGACAAATTATATATTATGAGACGAATCCTTGTCAGTTGCAGTGAAATCCTGCATTAAATGCCTGCTGATCGAGGTTGATCCGGTTTCTTTGGTTCATGCCTTTACCGCTTAGCTTAGTTCAATCCATATATCGAGTATCGAGTTTCCGCCTTAAAGCAGTAGTTAGAAGCGTAGTCTGAGTGGCGAGTTAAAGCATTGGATGTATTAGTGAAAGCCTTAGAAGCGGTAGTTGAAGTCGGATAACAGTAAAGGAAATCCTAGTTAGTGCTTTTCTTCTGATTGGTGTTGGGTCAATTCCCTATTTTTCGCTGGGTTCTTGCTTTTGAGTTGGATTATGCTTAGTAGCCTAGTGGTTCTGACCTTTGAATAGCATTCTGATTTTCGATTGTTAGTCTTAGTCGACATATTCTTACTTTGGAACTGCCACTACACTGCCGCGAACATTACCTTAACAGACGTAAGGCGATATCGGTCTTTCCGGTAGTCGCTTTGATTCTCGACTTTTGAGGTTGGTTCCTATTAGTACTACTAGTTCGAGAGATCCCTAGCAGTGAGTTTGATTCTTGTTTCTTCGTTTTCATTCCTTAAGTACACATCTAGTCTGGTGGGAACCTTTGCAGTAGGGAAGATTCCATGAAGGCCCCTTAATCGTTGGCATTCTTCTGAGCGTACTCAATTCCTTATGAACTATCAGATGCATCCTAACTTTCGAATGGAATTCTTTAATGAGAAAAAACATATTATTATTTTTAAGTAAATCAAATATAAGTAAAACAATAAGAGACAGGGATATCCGATTTGAAGGCGGAGATACAGAATGAAAGCCAGTAACAGCAGCCCTGTTAGCTGCACAATGAAAGGAGTCTTACGAGGATCCGGATCAGCAACGGAAGTATGAAAAGCATGTAGCTAAAGAATCAAAGTAAGACAAGTAAGCCTGATAGCCGGGAAAGGAAGAAAAAAAACCCCAAAAAAGAAAAAGAATGTAAGGCTGGTCTTGGAGGATAGTAAGCTAGGCTTGGGCAGCTCTGTCTAATTCAATAGGAGTAGCTACAGCCTTAGTTCTGGGTTTGATTCTTATAGGCAATAATAGTTTGAGTTGGAAAGCAAAGATCCGAATCACTATTTCAACCAAATAAGTAGTTACAGAACAAGAAGCATCAATGAAAGTAGAATCGGCAGTTGCATTAGTTGGAGTTCCAAGTAGAGTTATCATTAGTAGTCGCAGATTCCGCTTTTGTTCCTACTCAGGCCAGAGTGGGATGCTAGTGTAGTGGGTTGCACGGGAGTTTTCCATTCTTATACTCACAGTAATGATTCTGACTTATTAGGCTTTTTTCTTGTTAGTAGCGCGGGGGTTATATTCTGATAGTCCTCGGTGCTTGGCGACCCTAACTCGCATATCGGAGTGGAAGGAACAAGTAACAGAATGGAAGAGCCAAGTAGCAAAGTGAGTAGCAAAAGTTAGGCCTGTACAGCAGGTTGGATATGTTATTTGGGTTTCTAGATTGGGTTCCGGAGCTAACAAGTAGGATTAGGTGTCATTCAGCAAGGCAAGTTTGAAACTCAGAAGCGAGGACGCGAGTATGGCCTGGCACTGTACCTGGACTTGATACTAGACCTGCCCGTTAAACCCTGACTTATTCTTACTGGTTCCCTTGCTTTAAGATCCAAGGGTATTAAGAATTGAGTGTGCTCCCCATGTATTAAGAATTGAGTGTGCACCGTATAAGGGTATTCAGAATTGAGTGTGCACCGTATGTATAAGAAGGTAATAACACCGTATGTATCGAAGGTAATAACAGCACTTTCCAGGACATCTTCTAGCAGCAGTGGTTAGCGCAACAAATCATTCACTGTCAACAACACCAGTTAGCGAGCTACTTTCCCACCCCGGAACGGAACTCCCGTCCAGTAAGTTATTTGCTTGCATGTTTGAAATGTCATCCATTCTTTCCGTCCCGCTCTAGCTCCTTATCCACGAGTTCCACTTGTTCTGCGGACTCCTCTCCTTATTCTAAGCTCTATTACTGCTTACATTTTCTCTGCTGGCTTTATTCTGCCTAACCGAGCGAGCCCTATTTCTATATGCCTAGAGCCCTATTTCTATATGCCTAAACTCAAACTATTTCCGCGTAAAGAATGATGGCCCTTGCCTTATAGTTCCGGCAAACTGACAAACCCGCCCTCGTAGCCAATAAGTTCATGCGCGACGTCTTTCTTGTTGATTCATTGAGTGCGCATATGATATAAGAAATGCACCTACAACTAAACCGGACTCTTGACTCTGTTAACAAAAGGCGAACTCACTAATGATAGAAGAAAGTAAGCTAACAGCAGACTTGTTCGCTAGTAAGTTTGTTCCGTTTCCTTTTGTTGTTGAGTATAAGATGGATGTCGGCACCCAATCGCTCTTGCTTTAAGAGAGGAAGAATGCGCTTCACCCCCACTACACTACACTCCTAACTCTGTAAGCGCATAAATCAATTGAACGGACGCTGAAAACAACGTCGTTACTTGATACGATACAGAGAGGAGTAGGGAGAGTGAGGCCAGTAAACCAATAACTAGTGTGAATGGAATCTGACTCAACTCCTAACACACAACGCCCGAAAACAAATAGCAGATATTATTATGGGGCAAGGGGGCTTGAAGTGAAGGTACAGTCAAAGGTCGAAAATCCAGATATGGGGTCGAAATTCAAGATATTAGACTCAATGCCGTAGAACAGGCGTAACAGAGCGGAGGCTTTTTAGGTGGGATTGCCTAGCTTCTTGCTCGAACTCGATTCCCTTAGCGCCTTACGTACCCTTAGAACAAGGAATTCCACAACTTTCCCTGGCCACTTATATACTTTAGCTCGAAAGATTTCATTACCGTTTTCCTCGGCACAAGAAACGAGTCCTGTTGTAGGTTATGAAGCTGTACCTGGATACGGAACCATATCGGAAGCCTAGGTTTGTTTTGGCGCAAGAAATATTTGTTGTTGGTCAGCTGCTGTCGGGCTAGTTCCAGTTGTTGGCTTAGAGAGAGACAATCAATCCTGTTCGGGTGGGGCTTGAAGTGAAGGTACAGTCAAAGGTCGAAAATCCAGATATGGGGTCGAAATTCAAGATATTAGACTCAATGCCGTAGAACAGGCGTAACAGAGCGGAGGCTTTTTAGGTGGGATTGCCTAGCTTCTTGCTCGAACTC
This sequence comes from Musa balbisiana, assembly GCA_004837865.1. Taxonomy (NCBI): domain Eukaryota; kingdom Viridiplantae; phylum Streptophyta; class Magnoliopsida; order Zingiberales; family Musaceae; genus Musa; species Musa balbisiana. The sequence continues at coordinate 108,507 of PYDT01000084.1, forward strand.
GATTCCCTTAGCGCCTTACGTACCCTTAGAACAAGGAATTCCACAACTTTCCCTGGCCACTTATATACTTTAGCTCGAAAGATTTCATTACCGTTTTCCTCGGCACAAGAAACGAGTCCTGTTGTAGGTTATGAAGCTGTACCTGGACTTGATAGAAGACCTGCCCGTTAAACCCTGACTTATTCTTACTGGTCCTTGCTTTAAGATCCAAGGGTATTAGAAATTGAGTGTGCTCCCATTATTATAATTGAGTGTGGCACCGTTAAGGGTATTCAGAATTGAGTGTGCAACCGTATGTATAAGAAGTTATAACACCGTATGTATCGAAGGTAATAACAGCACTTTCCAGGACATCTTCTAGCAGCAGTGGTTAGCGCAACAAATCATTCACTGTCAACAACACCAGTTAGCGAGCTACTTTCCCACCCCGGAACGGAACTCCCGTCCAGTAAGTTATTTGCTTGCATGTTTGAAATGTCATCCATTCTTTCCGTCCCGCTCTAGCTCCTTATCCACGAGTTCCACTTGTTCTGCGGACTCCTCTCCTTATTCTAAGCTCTATTACTGCTTACATTTTCTCTGCTGGCTTTATTCTGCCTAACCGAGCGAGCCCTATTTCTATATGCCTAGAGCCCTATTTCTATATGCCTAAACTCAAACTATTTCCGCGTAAAGAATGATGGCCCTTGCCTTATAGTTCCGGCAAACTGACAAACCCGCCCTCGTAGCCAATAAGTTCATGCGCGACGTCTTTCTTGTTGATTCATTGAGTGCGCATATGATATAAGAAATGCACCTACAACTAAACCGGACTCTTGACTCTGTTAACAAAAGGCGAACTCACTAATGATAGAAGAAAGTAAGCTAACAGCAGACTTGTTCGCTAGTAAGTTTGTTCCGTTTCCTTTTGTTGTTGAGTATAAGATGGATGTCGGCACCCAATCGCTCTTGCTTTAAGAGAGGAAGAATGCGCTTCACCCCCACTACACTACACTCCTAACTCTGTAAGCGCATAAATCAATTGAACGGACGCTGAAAACAACGTCGTTACTTGATACGATACAGAGAGGAGTAGGGAGAGTGAGGCCAGTAAACCAATAACTAGTGTGAATGGAATCTGACTCAACTCCTAACACACAACGCCCGAAAACAAATAGCAGATATTATTATGGGGCAAGGGGGCTTGAAGTGAAGGTACAGTCAAAGGTCGAAAATCCAGATATGGGGTCGAAATTCAAGATATTAGACTCAATGCCGTAGAACAGGCGTAACAGAGCGGAGGCTTTTTAGGTGGGATTGCCTAGCTTCTTGCTCGAACTCGATTCCCTTAGCGCCTTACGTACCCTTAGAACAAGGAATTCCACAACTTTCCCTGGCCACTTATATACTTTAGCTCGAAAGATTTCATTACCGTTTTCCTCGGCACAAGAAACGAGTCCTGTTGTAGGTTATGAAGCTGTACCTGGATACGGAACCATATCGGAAGCCTAGGTTTGTTTTGGCGCAAGAAATATTTGTTGTTGGTCAGCTGCTGTCGGGCTAGTTCCAGTTGTTGGCTTAGAGAGAGACAATCAATCCTGTTCGGGTGGGGCTTGGACCTTGTAATAGAGTTCGGTTCGGGTGTTAAAGTAGTTGACGGTTGGTTCTTGTATTGGCTTAGAAGCGGGAAGTTCCGTGGAGTTTGGTTTGGGGACTCAAGAAGGTTATTGGCTACTATAATATCTTGGGGTGCTAGGAAGGTCTAGGTTCGAATTACCTGATTGATCCGTTTCAGTTTGAGTCTTTGTCGTGGAGAGAGAGGTCAACTGATTGTCCTGCGAAACAAGTCTTTATTTGGATGTTAGGAATGAGTCTTATCAGAAATCCTTTCTTTCAACTGAAACTTGATACTGGCCTCACTCTCCCTACTGCTCGGAAAGAACTCGCGTTAGCACTTAGGCTTACGAAACGGGGAGTTCTATTTGGAGCCAAGAGGTGTTAGGGACTTGGGGACCACTACTCGGTGAGTTTGCTTTGAAGAACCCTTATTTATTGATTGATTGATGTCCTGCTCGCTTCCTTTCTACTTTCTACATTAACAGCTGAAGAAACTTCTCTAAACTCTCCTACTGTCCTTACAATGCATTGATGCTTAGTTCTCTCTAGTAGTTACTTGTCTGCTTGGCGGGGATTCTCTTTCTGCCCTTTCCACTACTGAGGTCAATTCCGCACTGAACTTCTGTCACTGTCCACAACCCTCGCTACCAATAGGGAGAGTCCACTTTCATTGAATGAAGTGTTTCAAGTGTTGTTCTTTTGCTCTAGTTCTTGTGAGCGAGCAGGATAATCCGTAGTTTTACAAGTGCTGTGTGAACCTGTCCGGTAAGAAGTGGAAGACCGGGGGGGGGGGGAAAGAACTCGCGTTAGCACGTAGGCTTACGAAACGGGGAGTTCTATTTGGAGCCAAGAGGTGTTAGGGACTTGGGGACCACTACTCGGTGAGTTTGCTTTGAAGAACCCTTATTTATTGATTGATTGATGTCCTGCTCGCTTCCTTTCTACTTTCTACATTAACAGCTGAAGAAACTTCTCTAAACTCTCCTACTGTCCTTACAATGCATTGATGCTTAGTTCTCTCTAGTAGTTACTTGTCTGCTTGGCGGGGATTCTCTTTCTGCCCTTTCCACTACTGAGGTCAATTCCGCACTGAACTTCTGTCACTGTCCACAACCCTCGCTACCAATAGGGAGAGTCCACTTTCATTGAATGAAGTGTTTCAAGTGTTGTTCTTTTGCTCTAGTTCTTGTGAGCGAGCAGGATAATCCGTAGTTTTACAAGTGCTGTGTGAACCTGTCCGGTAAGAAGTGGAAGACCGGGTTCCCTTAGTTTCATATCTATCGCTCCTAGCATTTCGATTTCCTGCCTTACTTATTAAGGCTTTCTTTCTTTCTGTCCTTCCCTCGCTTGCAGCAGACTACTTTCTCACTGAAATAATGAAACGCTGGCAACCATACCTCTGGCTCTGTAAACTAATACTGTTATGGCTCTTGACTACTCTGCTCTTGCTCCTCTACCTCTTGCTCCTAAGGGGACTGAGGACTTTACGGCTTAATCGCAACGTGGGTATTCTCTTCGAGCTAGATGATCTTCTTGATATGACTTCACTCGAACCGCTACCGCCGAGAAAGACCCTGCTCCATCTGTGGCTGAAGATATCCCCAAAACAGGACTTTCGAATGGAATTCTAGTGTTACCTGTGATATATATGTGTTATGTGTAATTCAATCTATCTTTTATGTGTTATGTGTAATTCAATCTATCTTTACTTACCTAAAAGAAGACTTTATACGGATATTGCTAAAAGTGGATACTAACTAACTCGAATTGCACTTGCTGTTTGGTGTAAGTTCATCAAGTGAAATTCATTATGAAGTGAACTACTTCCTCGGTGCAAGACAAGTTCTCCTGGGTTCCTTTGTGACCGAGTCCTCCCTTGTGCTCGTTAAGTCTAGTAGTTGATTGGCCCTTCCCACACCAACACAAGACCAGACTTTCCTTTAGATCAGTAGTTTGATACCAGAATGAGGCTTATCTAACTCAGGCGACTATACCTCTGGCTCTGTAAACTAATACTGTTATGGCTCTTGACTACTCTGCTCTTGCTCCTCTACCTCTTGCTCCTAAGGGGACTGAGGACTTTACGGCTTAATCGCAACGTGGGTATTCTCTTCGAGCTAGATGATCTTCTTGATATGACTTCACTCGAACCGCTACCGCCGAGAAAGACCCTGCTCCATCTGTGGCTGAAGATATCCCCAAAACAGGACTTTCGAATGGAATTCTAGTGTTACCTGTGATATATATGTGTTATGTGTAATTCAATCTATCTTTATGTGTTATGTGTAATTCAATCTATCTTTACTTACCTAAAAGAAGACTTTATACGGATATTGCTAAAAGTGGATACTAACTAACTCGAATTGCACTTGCTGTTTGGTGTAAGTTCATCAAGTGAAATTCATTATGAAGTGAACTACTTCCTCGGTGCAAGACAAGTTCTCCTGGGTTCCTTTGTGACCGAGTCCTCCCTTGTGCTCGTTAAGTCTAGTAGTTGATTGGCCCTTCCCACACCAACACAAGACCAGACTTTCCTTTAGATCAGTAGTTTGATACAGAATGAGGCTTATCTAACTCAGGCGACTATACCTCTGGCTCTCATCTCGCTGGCAACTATCTAATCTTGCCGAAGTCAAATAATTCCATTCTTCTCTTCCGTACTCAATTCCATTATTAAGGTCAAATTCCCATTCTTCTTGATTACTCAGACTCCGATACTGGGCAGACTCCTTTGCAGCCTGGGAGACACCCTTGAAGCCTAGCATATAACATTGAATCCCTAGAGACTATTTCCTCTCTGCTAATTTCTATGCTACCTCCTATTCAACAGGACCAGACCACGGAGCCAGACAAAACTCGGGATATTCCACTCACACTCTCACAGGATCGGTATTCCACTCTAACAAGAACAGGAACAGGAGTTTGTTTCCCCTACTCAGGAGTGAGTTTACCCTACTATTAGATAGAAATAGTGACTTTTCTGCTTGCCTGGCCTGATAGCTTGAATAGCTTCCCTTGCCTAATAATAGGAGAACGGAAGTGGCTGCCGCGGCAGGAGCCCGTGAACTAGACTAGCACTACTTAGTTCCCCATTCTGTAATTCTACACTAGGAGTTGGTCTCTACCTTATCCGGCTTCATTCTTACTTGTTTCATTCAAACTTCCAACTTGCCTACTTGTCTATCGGTTACTTGGCCCAGGGTTTATTGCTCTAGTACAAAGGGAGGAATCCCATTTCGCTGGGGCAAACAAAGCACTTGAAGTTAAGAAATAAGAATATAGTTGACTTACCAACAGGACTACTACTTTGCCTCACTCCTACAGTAGCTACTATCGCCTCGCATCAAAGCAAGTAAGATAGTCTGCCCGGAACCCGAAAGCCTTAGTAATTTGCGCCTGCATCCTAACCATCTGCATTCATTTTCATGCTTTTTGATATAAGTGAGAATATTAACTCATTCTATACCTAACACCTGAAACTCACTGCTTACCTGCTGGAACTGCACTTGATACTTGACCTAGAACAGTAAGTCTCTTTGAACTATTTCCCCATGAAACAAGAATTGACTGCAGTCTGCCTTCCTTTCTCCCACCCTGTCTGTCTTTTTGAAGATCTCGTGTGTTTGACCCAATCTGTGTTTTTGAAGATGTTTGACTTGGAACCCCCCTTAAGCTTGCTCGCTTTTGCTATCAAAGACTACCCTTTGGATCTCTGGTTCCGAGACCGATAGGAATGGCATAGTTTCTTACAAATGTGATGCCTTCTACCACTCTAGACTAGGTAATACTTCACGCTTCCTCCTCGAGTTTCCTGCTACAGAAGGAAAAAAAAAAAACAAAAAAAAAAACTCGGGATATTCCACTCACACTCTCACAGGATCGGTATTCCACTCTAACAAGAACAGGAACAGGAGTTTGTTTCCCCTACTCAGGAGTGAGTTTACCCTACTATTAGATAGAAATAGTGACTTTTCTGCTTGCCTGGCCTGATAGCTTGAATAGCTTCCCTTGCCTAATAATAGGAGAACGGAAGTGGCTGCCGCGGCAGGAGCCCGTGAACTAGACTAGCACTACTTAGTTCCCCATTCTGTAATTCTACACTAGGAGTTGGTCTCTACCTTATCCGGCTTCATTCTTACTTGTTTCATTCAAACTTTCCAACTTGCCTACTTGTCTATCGGTTACTTGGCCCAGGGTTTATTGCTCTAGTACAAAGGGAGGAATCCCATTTCGCTGGGGCAAACAAAGCACTTGAAGTTAAGAAATAAGAATATAGTTGACTTACCAACAGGACTACTACTTTGCCTCACTCCTACAGTAGCTACTATCGCCTCGCATCAAAGCAAGTAAGATAGTCTGCCCGGAACCCGAAAGCCTTAGTAATTTGCGCCTGCATCCTAACCATCTGCATTTCATTTTCATGCTTTTTGATATAAGTGAGAATATTAACTCATTCTATACCTAACACCCTGAAACTCACTGCTTACCTGCTGGAACTGCACTTGATACTTGACCTAGAACAGTAAGTCTCTTTGAACTATTTCCCCATGAAACAAGAATTGACTGCAGTCTGCCTTCCTTTCTCCCACCCTGTCTGTCTTTTTGAAGATCTCGTGTGTTTGACCCAATCTGTGTTTTTGAAGATGTTTGACTTGGAACCCCCCTTAAGCTTGCTCGCTTTTGCTATCAAAGACTACCCTTTGGATCTCTGGTTCCGAGACCGATAGGAATGGCATAGTTTCTTACAAATGTGATGCCTTCTACCACTCTAGACTAGGTAATACTTCACGCTTCCTCCTCGAGTTTCCTGCTACAGAAGGAAGTTCCACTCTCTGAATGCGACTAGCTGGTCTAAAGGCTTTCTGGGTGGTCGCAGCCCTCCTCCATATTTCTGAGATGAAGTTGCGGTGCTTCCTTAAAGCAATGCTGGCGTTAAACAATTTCCAATCTTCATCGTAATAGCTAAGATGGTTTACCGGCGAAAGTCAGGGCAAAGTGAATGTCCACCCTCTCCCATAAGTACTGAAGTCTACTATTTGCAATAAAAAAACACGGGTTTTGTCAAATTGGAAGTCCGTTTCGGGTGCTCTATTAGGCAAAATCACTTCGCTGCCAACAGCTCCTGCCGCGCAACATGAGTCGTTGCTTGGCCCCGGGTTTCTATGAAATATCATTCCATTTCCGGTCCCTTAGTTACAGGTAGTGAGTTAAGGCGTTAGTCTGGTCCCTACTTACTGGTTGAATTCTGCCTTTCTTACTTGTCTGCTTGCCGGTGAGTTCCGGTTCGAGTTTGAGTTGAAGACCTTTTCTTTGTACTGCTCCTGGTGGTACTGCCCCTGCTCTGGTGATTGTTGAATCCTGGAATTGCACTTAAGAATGGTGTTTACTTCACACTGTTGGAATACTCCTCTATATGATTAGAAAAGTGTTCGTCTCCTTAATCCGGTATACCTCCTCTCTGGCTCTGTAAACAAAGCAAGTTACGGCTCTCATCTAACTCATTAAGTAGAAGATATTCTTTGCCCACCTATCTTTTCCCGAAGGAGACTATCCTAAAGCTAGAAGCTACCGAGAGTCAAAGAATGCAACTGGGCAGTCAAAGAATGTAGCTAGTTAAGGTAAGAACAGGTACTATGAATTGCACTAGCAAGTCCGGATACCTGGCCAGGAGAACAGAACAACTCTGGTGATTGTTGAATCCTGGAATTGCACTTAAGAATGGTGTTTACTTCACACTGTGGAAATACTCCTCTATATGATTAGAAAAGTGTTCGTCTCCTTAATCGGTATACCTCCTCTCTGGCTCGTGTAAACAAAGCAAGTTACGGCTCTCATCTAACTCATTAAGTAGAAGATATCTTTGCCCACCTATCTTTTCCCGAAGGAGACTATCCTAAAGCTAGAAGCTACCGAGAGTCAAAGAATGCAACTGGGCAGTCAAAGAATGTAGCTAGTTAAGGTAAGAACAGGTACTATGAATTGCACTAGCAAGTCCGGATACCTGGCCAGGAGAACAGAACAACTATCAACACAGGATTCAACTCCGTAGTCGGAATCAAACAAAGTAGTCAAAGGATGAAACAAAAGGTATAGAATGCACTACTACGCGATAAGACTGGAACCTAGAATAAGGAAATGAAAACAACCCCCGCACCCCTTGACTTTAGGTAGTGAGTTATGAGGCAAGTAAAGCCTTTCTTACTTACTATCGATCTCAGTGTACAATCAATCAGATTCATACGATCTTGGCTAATCAGCGAAATCTTGTTCTTCTCTAATGGTCATGGGCTACACCTAAACAATAAGATCCGAACCTAAAAGCAAAGGTAAGCCAAAGGATAGCAAACGGTAGGGGAGGTCATGGGAGCAAGCACGTAAAGCAATGAGAGGGCCTACTCTCTTTATGAGCCAACCGGTAGCGAAGAAGCCTAAACTCTACGGTATTGTAGGATAGGAAGCATCGGACTAAATGTATCCTCCCTAAACAGATGGACTCGAATCGAGCCGTAACCATAAACATTCTTTTACCACAGGCAGTAAACATTTCCTTCTTCTGGTCCCTAAGCCCAATCCATTACTTTTGGATTTCCTCCGGATTGAAAGCATAATTGCTCTAAAGTGAGATGCTACCTCGGCCTCCTCTATTTGACTTGAAAAGTATTACCTCGGCCCGGCTTGACTTCTAATTGATAGGCTTACCGATGCTATTGAAGTACCTTTTCAATCATCTTGATTCTCTTGCTTGGATTGGGGGAGACAGCACTCTAGGAGAACTCCGCTAAAGTAGGCTCAGGCTAGTCAAGGGATGGATGCGCGGTCAATAAGCTCTTTCCTTATTCACTCCACTATGGCCGGTATACTCGGACAATTCTATACTTTGTCTCTGCTTTAGCACTTTATCTACCTGTATGCTTAGTGTTTGTCTAACCTAACTGGTTTTGTATTACCTGCTCTCAGGCTCTCGTTCACTTGATGGTTTACCCGAGTCATTATGGTGTATAGTGAAAAGAGTAGAGTTGCCTCTTTGGATTCGGCTATTTAGATCAGGAGAGGGGCATGCTTTCGAAGCCCATCCTCTGGGATCTCTTTCTTATAAAGATCTCTCATGGATTGTGACGAAAAGAGTAGGTACCTATTCCGGAAATAGATGGAATTTGAGCAATGTAGAGCTCCTGTTAATCGAGTGAAAGCCATTGGGACCTAGCGAGATAGCGAAGAGTTCGGGAATCGGTTATCCCGCCAATATAGAGAGTTGGGAAAAAAAAAAAACCCCCCCCCCCCCGATGCTATTGAAGACCTTTTCAATCATCTTGATTCTCTTGCTTGGATTGGGGGAGACAGCACTCTAGGAGAACTCCGCTAAAGTAGGCTCAGGCTAGTCAAGGGATGGATGCGCGGTCAATAAGCTCTTTCCTTATTCACTCCACTATGGCCGGTATACTCGGACAATTCTATACTTTGTCTCTGCTTTAGCACTTTATCTACCTGTATGCTTAGTGTTTGTCTAACCTAACTGGTTTTGTATTACCTGCTCTCAGGCTCTCGTTCACTTGATGGTTTACCCGAGTCATTATGGTGTATAGTGAAAAGAGTAGAGTTGCCTCTTTGGATTCGGCTATTTAGATCAGGAGAGGGGCATGCTTTCGAAGCCCATCCTCTGGGATCTCTTTCTTATAAAGATCTCTCATGGATTGTGACGAAAAGAGTAGGTACCTATTCCGGAAATAGATGGAATTTGAGCAATGTAGAGCTCCTGTTAATCGAGTGAAAGCCATTGGGACCTAGCGAGATAGCGAAGAGTTCGGGAATCGGTTATCCCGCCAATATAGAGAGTTGGGAAAGAATAAAGGAAGCCCGAAAGGCTACGGGAACACTGTTGAAAATCAAATATGATCTCGCGTTGAATCCGTAAAGTCTAAAGCTTGATAATGTGCCAACTGAATAATGCGCGCGTTGTTCATTAGTTTCCTCGTATCTAGAAGCAGTGCGAGTGTTGGCAATAGGAAAGGAAGAGTATAAAGCGAAAGACACAAGTAAGGGAACAGAAACTCACAAGTCATATGTCAGCAGTGTTAGAGCCAGCGGTAAGCGCTCCGTTTTGTCAATATATTCTAGACGCGCATATTCCTTTCTGAAGTAGAGTGCAGGGCAAGTTGACCTATTTGAGATTTGGGGTGCTAGTTATTAAATGAAACAAGCGGGGCCTCAGTGAGTTTAGCAGTAAGGAGTAAGAAATGGGTTGAGGAAGCTGGGAGGTGAATCTATTCTATACCATGCTCTAGCTAGACTTAACAAGCCATGCTCTAGCTAAATGATTTGAAACAAAGCGAGTCGAGTTCGTCAAACGTTGTGCGTGAGTTTGAGTTGAGTATACTATGTGTAATGTTATGCTATTCTAAGTTGTGTACTATATTCTATTCAGTAGTAGTGTTTGTTGCGCTAACGAGAGCATTAGTGTCTCTTTGTTCTGCTTCCTTTCCTTTCGAAATAAACCTTCCTTCTCCCACGAATGCGTTTGCTCTTAAGGATGAAGCCGTCGTGTTTTCTTGTTAGTTTGTCTGGGAGGTAGCACATTCTCCTCTCAGATATTTGGTATCTCAGATCTCATAAGGTCATTACTTTATCAATCGAGCGAAACTCCATGATGAGAAGACTGTTGACACTCCCTTGGAGCTTAACGTTAAACTCCTAATTACTGATGGCTCACCATTATCTGATCCGACGCTGTTGAGTTTCTCTTTAGATCTCTCGCCCATATATTGCCTTGGCTCTTCCTAAGAAAGATGGATAGTAAGCCTTTCATAGCAGCGCCCTCGGTTAGTTCACCTTTCCGCTGTTTATAGGATTCTTAGTTGAAGCTGTTCATCGGATTCTTAGATATATAGTAAGCTTTTCTCGAGCCGTCGTTTTTCCGTCATCGTCCTCTTTAGGGTTCCGTGAGACTACTGATGCCGATTGGGCCTTAAGATGGGTGCTCAACAACAAAACAGGACATTGCTTAATATAGTATATAAATAAGATAGAGTTCTACTAATAGAGAAATCTTATAGAATAGAGTTATTATAGAGTCGATAAATCTTATAGAGTTATTATAGAGTCAAATAAGATATTCTATATTCAAAGTCAGAAGGTGCGTGCATACTTTGGCAGGGCCCCACTACTTCTTCATTCAGGGCAGGGGAGCCTGATTACTTTACATCTAACTAGGCGAGAGGTGAACCTAACCCTCTTAGCAATTTGAGCATAACGGTGTTTAGTTTCAGCTGACTTGCCCATCCAAAAACCAACCCCTCCTGTGTTTTTTTCATTCGGCGCTGCTATATCTTTCTACTGTTGTCAACAACTCTTTTGAATGTTTGATTCTCCTCTATGTTAGAACATCTCAGTTATTCCGATCTAAATCTAAGTGGTCTTATTCTGTGTCCTGTGCTAGGAAGCATAACTCCTCTTTTGATTCCTAATTCAAGAATACGACCGATACGCTGGATTGGTCTGTGCGCTTCTCTTATTACTTTTTTGTATCCCCCTGTTCTTCGGATACAATTCGATCCTTCTACGGCCAATCTCAATTTGTGGAAAGGCTTCGATGGCTGCCTTATGAAAACATCCATTATTATATGGGTATAGACGGTCTTTCATTATTCTTCGTGATATTGACCACATTACTCATCCCTATTTGCATTTCAGTGGGTTGGTCTAGTATAAGACATTTTGGGAAAGAATAAAGGAAGCCCGAAAGGCTACGGGAACACTGTTGAAAATCAAATATGATCTCGCGTTGAATCCGTAAAGTCTAAAGCTTGATAATGTGCCAACTGAATAATGCGCGCGTTGTTCATTAGTTTCCTCGTATCTAGAAGCAGTGCGAGTGTTGGCAATAGGAAAGGAAGAGTATAAAGCGAAAGACACAAGTAAGGGAACAGAAACTCACAAGTCATATGTCAGCAGTGTTAGAGCCAGCGGTAAGCGCTCCGTTTTGTCAATATATTCTAGACGCGCATATTCCTTTCTGAAGTAGAGTGCAGGGCAAGTTGACCTATTTGAGATTTGGGGTGCTAGTTATTAAATGAAACAAGCGGGGCCTCAGTGAGTTTAGCAGTAAGGAGTAAGAAATGGGTTGAGGAAGCTGGGAGGTGAATCTATTCTATACCATGCTCTAGCTAAATGATTTGAAACAAGCCATGCTCTAGCTAAATGATTTGAAACAAAGCGAGTCGAGTTCGTCAAACGTTGTGCGTGAGTTTGAGTTGAGTATACTATGTGTAATGTTATGCTATTCTAAGTTGTGTACTATATTCTATTCAGTAGTAGTGTTTGTTGCGCTAACGAGAGCATTAGTGTCTCTTTGTTCTGCTTCCTTTCCTTTCGAAATAAACCTTCCTTCTCCCACGAATGCGTTTGCTCTTAAGGATGAAGCCGTCGTGTTTTCTTGTTAGTTTGTCTGGGAGGTAGCACATTCTCCTCTCAGATATTTGGTATCTCAGATCTCATAAGGTCATTACTTTATCAATCGAGCGAAACTCCATGATGAGAAGACTGTTGACACTCCCTTGGAGCTTAACGTTAAACTCCTAATTACTGATGGCTCACCATTATCTGATCCGACGCTGTTGAGTTTCTCTTTAGATCTCTCGCCCATATATTGCCTTGGCTCTTCCTAAGAAAGATGGATAGTAAGCCTTTCATAGCAGCGCCCTCGGTTAGTTCACCTTTCCGCTGTTTATAGGATTCTTAGTTGAAGCTGTTCATCGGATTCTTAGATATATAGTAAGCTTTTCTCGAGCCGTCGTTTTTCCGTCATCGTCCTCTTTAGGGTTCCGTGAGACTACTGATGCCGATTGGGCCTTAAGATGGGTGCTCAACAACAAAACAGGACATTGCTTAATATAGTATATAAATAAGATAGAGTTCTACTAATAGAGAAATCTTATAGTATAGAATAGAGTTATTATAGAGTCGATAAATCTTATAGAGTTATTATAGAGTCAAATAAGATATTCTATATTCAAAGTCAGAAGGTGCGTGCATACTTTGGCAGGGCCCCACTACTTCTTCATTCAGGGCAGGGGAGCCTGATTACTTTACATCTAACTAGGCGAGAGGTGAACCTAACCCTCTTAGCAATTTGAGCATAACGGTGTTTAGTTTCAGCTGACTTGCCCATCCAAAAACCAACCCCTCCTGTGTTTTTTTCATTCGGCGCTGCTATATCTTTCTACTGTTGTCAACAACTCTTTTGAATGTTTGATTCTCCTCTATGTTAGAACATCTCAGTTATTCCGATCTAAATCTAAGTGGTCTTATTCTGTGTCCTGTGCTAGGAAGCATAACTCCTCTTTTGATTCCTAATTCAAGAATACGACCGATACGCTGGATTGGTCTGTGCGCTTCTCTTATTACTTTTTTGTATCCCCCTGTTCTTCGGATACAATTCGATCCTTCTACGGCCAAATCTCAATTTGTGGAAAGGCTTCGATGGCTGCCTTATGAAAACATCCATTATTATATGGGTATAGACGGTCTTTCATTATTCTTCGTGATATTGACCACATTACTCATCCCTATTTGCATTTCAGTGGGTTGGTCTAGTATAAGACATTTTGGGAAAGAATATATTATAGCATTTCTAATTCGTGAATTTCTAATGATCGCCGTGTCCTGCATGCTGGATCCTCTACTATTCTATGTTCTTTCCGAAAGTGTGCTAATCCCTATGTTGTGCGGAGCTAAGCATCTTCTATTCGCTGGGAGAAAGCTTTTCCTCTGCAGGGGCCTTGTGCAGTAAACCCTCTATGGGCGGTCCTCCGTCGTCGTAAAGTGGTAAAGGTCCCCGCGAAGCTTTCGGGAAGAGGGGTAGTCTTGTGCGTAAGCATAGCATTTCTGGTCGAACCACCGAACCACACATCTTTTTGGATTTCCGGGTACTCTGAATAGTTGGTAACTCGTAGGACCTCGACCCGCCTACTCGGGTCTTGTATGGATATGCAGGAAGGGGTGCTCCTAGGTGTGTTTAGGGGATGTGTTTGTTCGCGAGAATGGATTCCTCGTCAAGTCAGGGGGGTGTAAACACACTTGCGCGAATTCGGGTAACGGCTACAAGGGAGAATCAATCTTGATAGGAAACAGTATCCGACCAGGGATGGACGTAAACTCGTAAGCTACCGAGGATAGGGATAATCGTTCAGGTCTTATGGCTTATGAAACAAGCCCGCCACAGCAGGCAGGTTGCTTCCTCTGTCCGGGGAGCTCTTGGCGAGGATACCTTAGGAGAAGTAGCTAAAACATCAAGAGGGGAGCCGTTCCGTATAATTCCGAAGAAAGACAGTTGGCAGCAGAGCAGGTGGAGACATTTCTTTGGCCCACTTCATCAAAAGAGAGAATGCTGGCAGGGTAGAGCTCGGCAGAGGGTTCGAGAATCTAAGGTGCTGTCCTAAACTAATGATTCAGATCCAAAAAAGAGCGCGCATGCATCTCCATACAAGTGGAGGCCAGAAAGATCCAACCAATTGAACCGCTCAGCTCACATCACAGTAGTCGTTGTTGCGTAAAGGCAGTCAGTCGGAACCATAAGGCAATGACTTTAACCTAAATCAGTACTTACTTTATTGGAACTCTCCATAGATTTCGAGATCCGATCCGCAGCGTGAGCAACTCGACTGTGCGTTACATGTGCTCTACAAGCTGCACTTAATCCGTCTTCCCATAAGCCCATTTCTCTTCTTTATTTGGAAGACTGGCGGTTGGTTTCGAAAGGCTGGGTTTCCGGTCGGGCCCCCTCCAACTAGTCCGGCAAGCTAGTGAGCGGTTCTTTCGGGCGCAGGCATCTCCTACTCTGCAAGCTGCATTGTTCGCCATCACCCCAAGAAGCAAAAGATTCGAGAGTCAAGGCAGAAAAGACAAGCATAACTTAGTTTGGTCTAATGACAAGGGCCGACGACGGAAGCTCGGGACGGAGCCGTATGATGCGGAAGTCTCACGTACGGTTCTCTGAGAAGGGATTGGCTACCCACAGGAGCTTCGACCAACCCGGTAAGGTCAATTCCGCTTTGGGGCCACCCCTTACTCTACTATTATTATAGGGGTCTGGGGTTCGAGACAAAGAAAGATCAAGGCAGCATATCCGTTTTTCCTATATACTTTACTTGGATCCGTTTTTATGCTATTAGCTATTCCGTTGATTCTTCTCCAAACAGGAACTACAGATTTACTTATCTTATTAACCACATCATTTAGTGAGCGGCGCCAAATTCTTCTATGGATTGCTTCTTTCGCGTCTTTCGCCGTCAAAGTTCCTATGGTACCAGTTCATATTTGGTTACCCGAAGCCCATGTAGAGGCACCTACGGCTGGATCCGTAATCTTGGCAGGAATTCCTTTAAAATTGGGAACCCACGGATTTCTAAGATTTTCCATACCAATGTTTCCCGAAGCGACACTTTGTTCCACTCCTTTCATTTATACTCCTAGTGCTATTGCTATAATATATACTCCCTCGACCACTTCAAGACAGATCGATCTTAAGAAGATCATTGCCTACTCCCCTGTTGCCATATGGAATCTGGTTACTATTGGTATGTCTAGTCGGGCGGCGGCCGTTAGGTCACCTATTTTCTTTTATAGACACACAAGCAAGACCCAAACATGTGTGCCGGGCTTGCGACCCATCAACCTACTAGCAATAGGGGAGAAAACATAGCATGTCGCAACTAAAGCGTCGATTCGAGGCATCAGCATACACAGCAGGATGAGCGGCTGCCAAATTCTCTGGATTGCTTCTTTCGCGTCTTTCGCCGTCAAAGTTCCTATGGTACCAGTTCATATTTGGTTACCCGAAGCCCATGTAGAGGCACCTACGGCTGGATCCGTAATCTTGGCAGGAATTCCTTTAAAATTGGGAACCCACGGATTTCTAAGATTTTCCATACCAATGTTTCCCGAAGCGACACTTTGTTCCACTCCTTTCATTTATACTCCTAGTGCTATTGCTATAATATATACTCCCTCGACCACTTCAAGACAGATCGATCTTAAGAAGATCATTGCCTACTCCCCTGTTGCCCATATGAATCTGGTTACTATTGGTATGTCTAGTCGGGCGGCGGCCGTTAGGTCACCTATTTTCTTTTATAGACACACAAGCAAGACCAAAACATGTGTGCCGGGCTTGCGACCCATCAACCTACTAGCAATAGGGGAGAAAACATAGCATGTCGCAACTAAAGCGTCGATTCGAGGCATCAGCATAACACAGCCGGCTGTGACAAAAAGGACGGGAGGAGGGGACGGCCCTACGCGCATACAGCAACAGCACCGGCTATACTCAGTCCGAATTCATCGAATCTTTCAGTTGACTTTCCTTTTTCCCCCGGGAATAATCATTGTTGGGCACGGCGAAGCGAGCGCTTCTAGCTCTTTAACTAGCTTCCTTCTTCTTTTGGCGGAAATGAACGAAAAGCTAGATGAACTTAATTTGGAAATCTCTTAATAGATAGATGGCCTGATCCGTTCTGATAGATCGAAAGAGTAGGAATCGATAGAGAAGAAAGAGGGCAATCCAAAGGTTCTTCCCACATTTCTATCCATTGATGAGACAATCTATCTATCTATTATGGATCCATCTTCAATAATTCGATATGTATCTTAACTTCTGGAGTCCACATCGTATGTAGAGTGCCGCTGGCCAGCTCATTTCTCTTATCCATCGGTCCAATGCACTGGGCTCATCTCATGGAGGGCAAATGTCGTAGTGTTTGTTGCTCTGCCGCCTCTAAGCATTCCCCGGCATCGTCCCACACAGAAAGAAAGAGCGCTCTGCCCCGACCCGACCAGTAGGTCCGCTAACATCAAGCGAGGAGTTGAGCCTGAACTGGCTAAACCGAAGTCACTTTCGTAACCATACTTCCTACAGCTAACATGTGTCCTGCGGGAACGCGCAGCGCAAACGTGAGCTCCTCGAATCCCACGATAGCCAGCGGGGACCAAGTGGTAAGGCCATGATCCGCAGGGGAAGGGATAACTCATTCTTCTATTGGGGAGAGGTGAACGAACGACAACTCCAAATGTAACACATCCGTAACCTACCTACAATTTAGGTGGCACCAGCGAGATCCAGCCCACAGAGCAGTCAGGTACTTCGTGTCGCGGCTTCTCCACTCCGCAGCGGTCTCTTTCACTTCACTTGCCTTCCCACGGGCGAAGCGAATGGGCTTAAGTGTTAAGTGGGTCAGTTTCGTGGCGGGGGGACGGATAAATACCTAAAGAATTCCTCTTTTCTGGAAAAGCTCCTTTCCTTGCTTCTAGAGTTCGCAGCTTTTCCCAGGCCAAAGGAAGAAGGGCTTGCTCGCCTTTGTTTGATATGTGTGTTCCATTCTGTACAATACAAACTACTACTACACCAAAGCAACAGGGCCACTAACCATAGAAGCTAGAAGTCAACCAAGTACTATAGCCTATAGTAGGTCTCATTCAAGTTCTCTATATTTAGGTTAGTTGTCGGCCGTCACGACATGTTGTTGATATTTATGGAGTTTACGGGAGGCAGAGACTACCACGGAATCCATCCATAAACCACCTGTTACCTTCGTAACGACTCTTTCCAAAGGTTACCCGTCATCTCATCTCAAGTGGGGGGCCGTTGGAGCACGTAGGAATGCCGACCACTACATAAGCCGCTAGCGGAGAAAGCTCTTCCTTCGAGCTTCCCTTCATTTGCTTCACGGGAGTCGCACACAACACAGTGCTGGAAGTCTGAGGGCCCCATACTACCTGCCTAACCCTTTGCTCCGAGGGACCGTAGAACGGAAAGCGCCTTCTAATCAACTTGGCTGAAGGGAAGGGGCCTATGGATTTTCCCCTACAGATTTAACACTACCTACACCCAGAGCCAATCCCCTAGTGGTCCTGCCACCACGCCGCAGAACGGGAGCTCGTGTGTCACCTTGGATTTCAGGCACTTTCCATAGTCGAGCCGAAGAAGGGCAGAACTTCTTTACGTGATCTACGTATGTCATGTCGTCTCGTCCTCGCCGAAGAGTACCTATGCACTGTAGGGTTTTCCCCTAAGATTTAACACTACCTAAACCCAGAGCCAATCCCCTAGTGGTCCTGCCACCACGCCGCAGAACGGGAGCTCGTGTGTCACCTTGGATTTCAGGCACTTTCCATAGTCGAGCCGAAGAAGGGCAGAACTTCTTTACGTGATCTACGTATGTCATGTCGTCTCGTCCTCGCCGAAGAGTACCTATGCACTGTGTTCCGGTTCACTGATAAGGAAGATAGAGTTTGGGTAGGGGTCGTCAATGTTCTACTCTATAACCCCCACACGGGGATAAAGATGCTTAACTCAACACTTTGCTCCCCGGGTCAAGGACTCGTTTCTAATTGGCGGGGAAAGGAGTAATTTCTAATTGGAAAAAAGTCGTAGCTTGGCGGTTATAACAAGTTAATTAAGGAAAACCAGCGGCCCTTTAGCGCAACACGAGATCTCTTATACAACTCTCGATCCCACAGAGCGGAACGACCAGCAAAATAAGTGGAGTTAGAAAGCCGTATGATAGGTTTTCACTTTCTTGTACGGTTCGGGGGGTAATCTTAGTACTCCAGGGGAATAATTGGCTCTATCGAACATACAGGGAATTGGAGGTAGCATTCTACCGATGTCAAGTCATGGACTGGTTCCTCCAGCCCTTTTTCTATGTGTTGGTGTTCTATATGACCGACATAAGACTCGACTTGCAGGATATTATGGAGGTTTAGTGAGCACCATGCCGAATCTCCCTACCATTTCCTTCTCTTCCACTTTGGCTAATATGAGTTCACCTGGCACTAGCAGCTTCATCGGGGAATTCTCAATCTCAGTAGGAGCTTTCCAAAGAAATAGCTTAGTTGCCACATTAGCAGCGCTTGGGATGATATTAGGCGCGGCGTATTCCCTATTTCTATATAATCGTGTGGTTTCTGGAAATTGCAAACCTGATTTCCTCCATAAATTCTCCGATCCCACTGGAAGAGAAGTTTCCTTTTTTCTACCTTTTCTTGTTGGAGGGGCGACCGTACGTTGAACTACCAAAATCCATAGGGTAAACCAATGTGATCATGACATTGTAGGTGCTTGCGATGGGACGGATGCAACTTCCCTCATAAGTAATGGGTGGCATAGCCCGTTGCAGAAGTCTACTTTTTGGATCCTTACCACAGAAGAGCCCGGGTGGGACCGAGAGAAAGGGAAGAAAGCACAGGGGGCAACCATGCATGGCACTTTCTCGACCCTGTCTCCGAGGGACAGTTGAATGAGCGACTCATTAATGCAGCAGGGTTGGACGAGCCAATAACTCGAACGCGTTCGGTCCGTTTTTGAGCAAGAATCACAGCGTTACCTTACCTTAACCTTGATATGGACTCCAAGTTATTATGGCGGAGCACGAGAAGTTGTCCTCTATATTTCTATGGAATGGAAACAAGAAGCACGACTGGGGTCTTCGTGGTCGGAGATATATCAGTCACAGTAACGTAAGCATGAGACTCTTTGGTAGTACCGGTGAACCCAGATGTCCGCTAAGAGGGAATCCGGGACGGAGGACTCATAATATCTCTATATATCCTGCAAAAGCGAAAGACCCCATGGAGTTAGGGGCTAGGAGCTCACTCTGGCCTCACAGGGCGGGGCACTCGACGAAAGGGAGGGCAGACCAACAAGGATCAGATCAATTGGCCCCGCTACGCTTTCTTAACAAAAAGCAAGCTACGGGAGGTCAAACCAAGGACCTATGGAGGGGCTCCGGTCAATATTTTCGCAAACGGACCTAAACACTCACCTTTATTTCAAGACAATAGTCGGACACTCTCAACGGATCCTCCACTGGGCATACCTCTTCCGTGCGTCTTTATCGTGGCGGGAACAGAACAACAGGGAAAATAACCCGCCCAGGGCTCTAGCCATACGAGAGTTAGTAGCAAGTTTTCTCTTTCCGTGCTTTTTCGTATTAGGGAAGGGAGAAGGAGTCTAATTCAATGGACATTAATGAACCAGCATTGATGGACATTGCACATGACACGATCAATTCCACTCTTAGGGCCTTCATTCAGAGCTCACCTTTGTTTCAGCTGCTCGCTGCAGACCGGGACTCTCCAAGTCAGTATAGAGATCTTCGTAGGACCGGGTAGGAGATTCAACAATTTCTTGCTTGCTTCCTTCAAGGTCGCAAGATATCGTATGGTAGTTTGTCTCAATCGATCTATCTTCTCTAGGATTCCTACTCACGGCACGCACAGATTGATTTCCTGTTGAGGGCTCCCCCGACTCCTTAAGGTTAGCTTACTCTGCCTCTACAGAATAGGTTTACTTTGCCCGGAGGTTCTATAGAAATAAGTAAGGAGCGAGTGGAACGAAAGGGTTGGTGTGGCCACAGCAACAACTACTGGCGCTTCAAAGGGCTTAGATTCGGTTGGGCGAGGTGTAAGCCCACCGCAAATATTTCATATGGGACACTCATGGCAGAATCCTTCTTTTCTTTTAAGATCTATTAATATGTAAGAATAAGAAATCATAATCTCAGTTCAGATTGATTGGTGAGCCTAGTGATAGGAGACTATCTAGCTTGGTTCGGAGAGCACTTGTTGGGGATTCGGTTTTTGCTAAATGGTAGGCCTAATTGCTTCACTATTGACTCTACTTGTTCGGATGGGTGTTCACCCCAAAGTGTTCCCGGACTGCATGCATACATCCGTAGGTAACTTAGTGCAACATGGTCAATTTCATTGATAGAAATCAGCAAAGAAAAGAAAGAGCATTCTACTGGTGACTGGATGGATCGGGGTCGTTACTACGCAGAGGACCCTAATCAAAGCGCAGCACTCCCTTAACTTCTCCTTTTGTAGGTAATGGGGCAGAGTGCACAGAGGTCCTCCTTGGCTTGGCAGGCAATAGTTTCCGTTGTTCAGCCTTAATGAGTAGGGGAGCTAATTCGGAAATAACTACTGGCACGGACTAGGAAATTGCTCTACAAATACCAAATGAATAACCCCGTGGATAAGTCCTTTTTTGAATACGAAACTGACTTGAGCATTTTTCGAAGAATCAATACAACCGTTCTCTTTTCATCTAATTCCATTTTTGAACCTCTCTCTCTCTCTCTCTTTCTTGTCAAGATCCAATCCGGCAAGGGACTCTACTTCTTAGTCCTTTCTTTGGTGTTCGACCGCTCAGTAGGAAGTAAAGGAATCGTAGACTCTGTTCGATCCTTGACCTGGTAAGAATCTATTCCAATTGCAGCGGGAAGGGAGTTCTGTTCGCCCTGTTCCTACTTTACAAATGGATCTATACCTTGTGTCGGGATTCCTGACTGACGCTAGAACTGTAGCTCCCGAAAGCAGGACTTGGTAATAACTATAGGAGCCGGAGGAGAGGTATACCTCATTCCGCAAGTCAGAGTCTCAAGATAAGATCAAGAAGGTGGTAGTATAGACCTTAGTAATTAGACATAGGATTAGGATTGAGCGGTTTCGTTCTTGTCTTGGCGAAAAGAAGCTCGTTGAGTATAGTATAGAGTATGGAGTAGGAACTCGAGAATATGCTGGAGCTGAATCACTGGGTATGGGTCTTCCGTAGGAGTAGGAACCCAATAAGATGCTTTAGCTATATGCGGAGTCGGAGAAGATCAAAAAGAAAACCAACCATTATGCGTTTAGAAGGAAGGGGAAAGGAGGAGTGTATTTACCATTTTCTATGCCATGTGCTCGAGATAGGATATATATGCCATTCTGACTTCTTGTATTAAGTTCCATTCTTCGATTCTTACTTTAGCAGGTGAGGAGTAGATTCCACATATAAAGAGATAGATTCCAAATTCATATTTCAACTTTTGGCGAAAAAGCGGTTTGCTCTAGTTACGAAGATAGCTCAATTCTTTTCAAACAAAGGGAAGGGAACAAGCGCTGTGAAGGTACGATTCAATTCCACTCGCAAACTCCACTTAGCACTTAATCTGGTTGCGCTTACGTGAGCGGGCAGCTGACTTGTTCACCGACATACTCTTCTGTCTTGCAGACATAAACAGGCTTTGATATTCTAGATGAATTTGGATTGATTCTTAAGGATCTTGGTCTATTTCATCTGATATTTCTTATGAATTGTCATCGCTCACCCACCTTCTCCGAACGAGGAAAGCGGGCTACTGGATTTCTGTTTCATTTCCTGGGCACTGAATCTAGACTGCTCTTTGATTCTAATGAGATCAGATCATTTCTGGGCCTCTTCGCTAATCGGATGCTCTCTTACTGTCTTCAATATCGAATTCATAGGTCTCCCGTTATTTCTGAGGCACATCTCTTTACTTGTGTCGGAAAAAAGGCAGGGCTCTCTCAGTATGTATTCCATTCCCCCCATGCTCATCTTGGTAATAAGGCCAGTCTTAACTACTAGCAAGCTAATCACCGAACGAACCTAAACTTTATAAGCACAAGAACCATCTTTGAGAAACCGATGGAACTGTAAACTGTCAATGGTCCTACCTCTCCTTGAAGTTAAGAACCAACAACGAAATATTAAGTCAATATTAAGGCGCACCCGAAACAAACTCTAGCTGTCACTTGTTTTCGAGCACCTGTACTTTCTTCTGACCTTCCGGAATCCAGCTTTCTATTGAGCTTCGAGCTCCCTTACGGAATAAGATGGAACGGATTCTGCTCCTGCTGATGATCTCTCTCCGGTTAAACGACAAGAACTAGGGGTTGGTACCGATACAAGAAATAGGGGTAGTTCACCGATACAATAAATTTCAGGGGTTTTACCTTAGAGCTACTAGGAACATGGCTTCAACGCGGCTATAGTCTCTCTCCGTTTCTGTCCTTCCGAAGCGCGGGTCTTCTAGTTCCCTGTCTCCAAAAGATAGAAGAATCCGAAAATGGAAAGTAAGTCAGCAACCCTTGAACATGGGTATGGGTCAACTAGTGTTGTTTTCCGTCTTCCATTTGTTGACTCTCCACGACGCACTCGCTTCAATTTACGACTTGGACCACTACTCATAAAGGGAAAGCCAGCCAAGTTAAAGCAAATAACTCCACTCCACGACTACAAAGGTCAAGAACTACACAGGAATTTCCAACAGATAAGGATGCAAAAAGGGCGACTATTGGATTGGGGTCCGTAAGTAGGAACTACACTCTCTTAGCGCCAACCTCTACAGCTTACTTGAGCCCGCCTCGCACAGAACAAGTGACTTTTCATTCCATTTCTCTATCTTGCCCCAACTTATCTAATAGCTTCCTTTCCTGACTTTTCATATTATTTGCTATTTTATTCCGTGGGCCTCCTGTCTGACTTTCCCTCTTTTTGAATGGGAAGCAAGCGGTGGGGCATTAGTTGATCTATACGATCGACCCCTGACGTAGCTGAAAGGTGAACCGGGTAACCACAGAACAAAAGGAAGTTTGCAGGGATTGTATTCATAAAACAGAGGTGCTGGTTCGAATCCAGCTTGTGATAAGACCTTTGGTCCTGCTCAAATATAGAATGGATATTTACCAGAAAGATGATTCGATGCTTATTATAGGATGAATTAGATTAACTGACTCCCACACCTAGGATGAATTAGATTAACTGACTCCACCGGCTCCTTCTCCGCCTTAAAGTACCAGAGCTGATGAAATAGCTTTTATGTATTCTTTATGGATTTGACCACCAGCAGCGGAGAGGAAAGTAACCAAGAAAATAATCCGTTTCAAGTCGAGTGAGGGATGCGCATGCGCCTATTTGTTCTTTTCGGGATGCGCTAACGAGAGTTCCGAGTTACTAAGTAGGCTAACTGGAGTGGATCTGGAGTAGCTTGTTTAGTAGTCGCTTTTAGGTCTGAGTCCGGCTGGTTCCATTTCACAAAACCCCGGCAAAAACCATAGCAACCCCAAAGTCACTACTAACGGACCGGAAAAGGAATTCAAAGTTTGCGAAACTCCCTGCCGCGTCACGTTAGTAGTGACTTGGCCCCGGGAAAAAAGGCTGTCAAGTGATTTTACCTAATAGATGACCAGATGGAAATGAGATTTGTGCGTTTTACCGGGAAAAAACAACGCAACCTGATTTCCCCTAATAGCTCGGTCCAAAAGACAGATGATTTTGCGTTTCCCCGGCTTTTTTGAACGCAAATGGTGGAGTAGCTTGTTTAGTAGTCGCTTTTAGGTCTGAGTCCGGCTGGTTCCATTTCACAAAACCCCGGCAAAAACCATAGCAACCCCAAAGTCACTACTAACGGACCGGAAAAGGAATTCAAAGTTTGCGAAACTCCCTGCCGCGTCACGTTAGTAGTGACTTGGCCCCGGGAAAAAAGGCTGTCAAGTGATTTTACCTAATAGATGACCAGATGGAAATGAGATTTGTGCGTTTTACCGGGAAAAAACAACGCAACCTGATTTCCCCTAATAGCTCGGTCCAAAAGACAGATGATTTTGCGTTTCCCCGGCTTTTTTGAACGCAAATGGTGGAGTAGCTTGTTTAGTAGTCGCTTTTAGGTCTGAGTCCGGCTGGTTCCATTTCACAAAACCCCGGCAAAAACCATAGCAACCCCAAAGTCACTACTAACGGACCGGAAAAGGAATTCAAAGTTTGCGAAACTCCCTGCCGCGTCACGTTAGTAGTGACTTGGCCCCGGGAAAAAAGGCTGTCAAGTGATTTTACCTAATAGATGACCAGATGGAAATGAGATTTGTGCGTTTTACCGGGAAAAAACAACGCAACCTGATTTCCCCTAATAGCTCGGTCCAAAAGACAGATGATTTTGCGTTTCCCCGGCTTTTTTGAACGCAAATGGTGGAGTAGCTTGTTTAGTAGTCGCTTTTAGGTCTGAGTCCGGCTGGTTCCATTTCACAAAACCCCGGCAAAAACCATAGCAACCCCAAAGTCACTACTAACGGACCGGAAAAGGAATTCAAAGTTTGCGAAACTCCCTGCCGCGTCACGTTAGTAGTGACTTGGCCCCGGGAAAAAAGGCTGTCAAGTGATTTTACCTAATAGATGACCAGATGGAAATGAGATTTGTGCGTTTTACCGGGAAAAAACAACGCAACCTGATTTCCCCTAATAGCTCGGTCCAAAAGACAGATGATTTTGCGTTTCCCCGGCTTTTTTGAACGCAAATGGTGGAGTAGCTTGTTTAGTAGTCGCTTTTAGGTCTGAGTCCGGCTGGTTCCATTTCACAAAACCCCGGCAAAAACCATAGCAACCCCAAAGTCACTACTAACGGACCGGAAAAGGAATTCAAAGTTTGCGAAACTCCCTGCCGCGTCACGTTAGTAGTGACTTGGCCCCGGGAAAAAAGGCTGTCAAGTGATTTTACCTAATAGATGACCAGATGGAAATGAGATTTGTGCGTTTTACCGGGAAAAAACAACGCAACCTGATTTCCCCTAATAGCTCGGCAGTAGCTTGTACCTTTGACTACTGAAGCTAAGGCTAGAGCTACTGACTTAAGGCTCCTGAGCTACATTCTGAGTTCGGCCGGGTTGAGGCTCGAGCTACGGGGGAGCAGGCTTTGAGGCGCGAAGTTCGTTCAGTTTCACAATACGAGTGAGTTCGGGCAAGAACAAGTCCCCAGTGGCTTTTCTGTCTATAAGTCTGAAATCAAGTGGAGTTCGACAGAGGAAACAGTAGAAAGGTAGTCTCGAGTTGCAGGCAAAGGTAGAAAGTGGCATTTTCGGCACCGGGCAGTAAGTCAAAGAAAGGACAGTAAGCCTACAACTACAGAATGTCAGGCAGAGTGTTCTAAGAATAAGATAAAGGAGCTAAGGATTGAAAGTAATACCTAAAGAAAGGAGCTAAAAAGAGAAAGTCGAAGGAGTAGCAAAGTGAAGGGGGAGCATAGGCATTGAACTTGGAAGGTCCGTTTTTCTGTAAGTTGTTTCAGGCTCACAGGCATGAGTTTCTAAGTGTATTTCTTTATGGGGGATAAGTGAATAATGAGGTTCCCGCTTAGGTGGGTAGTAGTTGATTCTAATGGATAGTCGTTTGGGTCTTCAAAGTAGTCGTTAAAGCCTGAAAAGCGGTAGTTCAAGTCTCAGTCTCAGAAGCTTGAGTTCTATTCCCTATTTCGAATTAAATACGCTATCGAAATAAGTAGAAAGCCTGTGTCCATGAGTGAACTTGAAGCCTTAGTTCCGGGTTTGGTTCTTCCTTTCCCGCCTTTGATCCTTGATTTCCCAGTTCGCTCCCTAGTGGTTTTGAGTCTAAGGTCCTATACCTTAGTTCTGAGTTCAATCCCAAGTTTCCAGTTAAAGCCTGACTTCTGGGCCTTATTAAGCTTAGGAGCGGTAGTTCCACTCTGAGACTCACCACTTGTATTCTTCATTCTTTTATGGCTTCTTGGACGCCCTAGATTATACCCATATTCTGCTGTTCCTAGTTGATTCTTAGAGGTAGTGGTTCCATCCCATAGCAGGAAGTTTGATTCCGCGCTAGTAGTATTGCAAGCCTTTATTTTGAGTTAACGCCTTAAAGCGGTAGTCGAGGCCTAGTTCCAAGAGTAAGTCCTAGTTATGTGTTTTAGTCCGAAGTGTTGAGTTGAGGTACTGCTAGCAGGGTAGTTCGATTTTCCGCAAGTCGAGTAAGCCTTAGGGACCGGAGTGCTAGTTTAGAAGAAAGGAAAGTAAGCCTTATCACTGCAATAAGAATAACAACAACCCATAACGACTTAAACAATCAATAAATAAGGTAATAAGAAGCAAACTCGAAACAAAGGATTCAACTCGTAAACTAGGAGCTACAGAACCTTAACCTGACTTGAGAACAGGAACTGGATCTGGACTTATAGTATACGCTTGGTCATTAGTAGTGTGTTTCTTGTCTGCTTGTATCTGTTACTACTGAGTTCAATTCTGAGTCTGACTGGTTTGACTGTTTTCGTTGAGTTGAGAGTACCAGAAGCCTAAGATCATCCATTTTTGAATGAATGCCTACCGGAGCGCTTAAGGGAATAATAAAGTATTGGCTTTGAAGCAAGGTGTCATGGAAAGAGGTTATTTTCTTGGCGCTTGCCCTGCTTGTAGTTCAGGGTAGTGCTTTCTTTGGTTTACCTTAGTCTGATTGATAGCTTTCCCGAGTAGCCCTCGTTGTGGTTCTGAACTGAATGAAAGGCTAGGCTGCTCGAATAGGTCTTGCAGTTCCAAAGTCATCCCTTATGGAATCCGTCGGTTTTGTCGGGTAAGAAAGGAGAGTTAACCTTCCAAATGCAAAGAATACAGAATGGAACTAACAAAGTAAGGTTAGGTTGACCAGAGAAGAGAGAAAGATGGAGGATAGCACCCCTGGAAGAAAGGTCAAAAGAAGAGAATGGAGCTATTCTAGGAAGAGTGCAAAGCAAAGACTTCGAGGCTCAAGTATTAGTGTCCGCGGGAAAGTCGTTCATTGCCCGCCAAGCAACTACTTCAGAATGGAATGGAAAATGGAATGGAATAAGAACAGCTGCTCGAGTCGACATCGAGACGTTACTCGCCCTCAAAGAGATTCTCGTTGACACCTTGCCTTACTTAGTCCTTACTTGCCTTAGTCCTTGCCTTACTTATGAGAATTGAAGGGAAGCGTATTACTATGGATCATAAGCTAGAGAATCACCGGTTGACAGTGGTGTCTCCAAGAAGAATAAGTAAACTAATGACTATAGAGTGAAGTCATGCAATGATTTGTAGCCCGAGTTTAGGCCCTTATAGTAACGTTCCCCCCAGTTTCATCTGCATTTGAAGACATAGGCGATGAACTCCGTATTTGTTGCCAGAGGTAGAGTGGAACAGTAGTTCTCAAGTGAGTAGTTTCGTAGTCCTGTTTAAAAAGAGACTGTGAGAGTTTGAGTTTCAGACCGAGTTTCCCTTGTTGAATCCTATTTCCTATATAATAACATATATCATTTTGTCTGTTTTCCTATACTGAGCTTCTACTGTGTGGGTCTAGGGTAATTGGCCTATCGTTTTTCACCTGTTTTATCAATTCCAACGGTGTTAAGTAAACTCCCCGCTCGTATTGGAATGAAAACCCGCCTGCCCTCGTATTTCCTACCTACCCGAGCCTCCCCTAGCTACTTTCCTAGAGCGTAAGCACCAACTCTCGCTACTTCACACCCGGTCTGAAACTCTGATATCACTCTATTAACTGCTGAATCAGAGGCCCAAGCATCTGTGTTTGCAAGAACCAGAACAGGGCATTCTACAGCTATTATATGAGTTCCCGGCTACAGGACTTGCTCATAAGTGGAATGTAGTACTGCTCCACTACTCAGAATAGTTGGTTTCCAGTTCTTAAAAGCAAGTATTGATAGGCCCCTTTCTTTTGAGAATCAGTAGTTCTTCCGCTATAAAGTCAATATCTTTCTCTAACAACGGGGGCCCGGTACAAATCAATATGGATTAAGTAAGCCTTACTCTCCATTTTCTATGATTATGATTGGGGTTCGTACAGTGATTTCATAACTATAATAGTGCAAGTCAATTCTGGGATTCAAAACTACAAAAGTCAAAGAGGGGAGGAAAGATTGGTATCAAAGGGTTCCTAAAGTCAACTCCTTATTTGCTACTAGGATTGAGGAAGAGATTAAGGATATTGTACGAAAGAAATACTCTAAATCAATAACTATGATAGAAGCAAGTAAAAACACTAACTCCCGGCCCATGGAAATAAACAAGTAAATCAAAAAACTCCCTTCCCTGATACCTCCGCATACTAACGCGTAACACGAACGTTGAGTAAACAAATACTGAGTGCAATTCTTTAAAGTCAGTCTGGTATTGGCGCGACAAAGTCCTTTGTTCTCATCGGGCTACAAATGCATGAGTTGGGCTGTAGGAGAGTGGAAATGAGAGATTCT
Organism: Musa balbisiana; assembly: GCA_004837865.1. Classification (NCBI taxonomy): domain Eukaryota; kingdom Viridiplantae; phylum Streptophyta; class Magnoliopsida; order Zingiberales; family Musaceae; genus Musa; species Musa balbisiana. Next base: position 136,940 of record PYDT01000084.1, read on the forward strand.
ACATTGTATTAACCTACCCAGACATTCCGACTTGAATTCTATCTTTATTATATAATAGAACTGATTGATGAAACTAGCTTTTCTGACCCGACAGCTTAACTTGCTCCTTCAACAAGAAAGGATTCAGATTCTCTAGGTGAGTGACTGAACTCTCCCTTTCTTATGATATCCCTGGGGCTACGATACCTCTGTGAACTATTTGAAGCAATTCTCAATTTCCACGTTAAGTTGATGGAGCGGATCCTGGTCTAGAAAAACCCTTCCCGTCAAACTACTCAAGTTAGCGCAGAAAAAGGAATTTCCCTATAAACTCAACTGGAATTTCCGACCTCAGAATGGAATTGAGGAATTAGAAGAGCACTACTTTGAGACTTGCACTTAAGAGAAGGAGCCCTCGGCTAGTGACTTATGAAGCTTCCTCTACTTCCTATAATTTCGTACTTATAGCTTCCCTGTTCTTTCTTATTTCATCCTATGCCGGTTCCTGTAGAAGATGAGTCTCCCTAGTGGCTTCTGTTACTCTATTCTTTCCACTTATTGTACTGGTTGGTGGATTGCCTCTCTCTCCTCGGGCAACTCGGGATTCCACTCAAACTAAACTAGCAGACCTAGGCAAAGATTCAACAGCCCCTCTCCTCTGGCAACAATACTAGAGGCAAGAGCAGTTCTTGTTTCATCCGTATTTGCTGGCAAAGAAAGAAATCCGTGTTGAGGCCCTTATAGTAAGTTCCCCCTTGTTGAATCAGAGAGAGAATCTTCAGTGCCACAAAGTAACTAGCTCATTCTATAGCACTATAATACCTCGCTCATTCTACTACTCCGATAAGTCATTCTGTTTTTTCACTCATTCCTTAGAGCTAGAGCCCAGCCCACTACGAGAGCGCCAATCCCATATCTCCCTTACGCGCAGAGGAAACTCAATTACCAAATCCAAAATAAAGACACCAACTCCATTCTTAAAGGAAGTAAGTAAGGAGCAACCAAGCAACAGTTGCCATAGGTATAGTTATCAGAGTGGAAGACCGCTTCCAAGTCATTCAGTTAAAGCAAGGGCCAGGGAAGAGAGATCAGATCTTACTTAGTTTCAATTGAAAGCGCAAGAGAGGGCAGGGAAGAATTGTACGTCAGTATTAACAGAATGAGAATGAAACCAGTCAGACTTAGAATTTCACTCCGTAGTCAAAGAAATCCACAAGTACTACCGGGATTATACTCCAAATCGAACAGGGGCAGTACCACCAGGAGCTGTACTAAAGAGATTCTACTCAAACTCTCAACAAGGAGCCAGGCAACTACAGTTCTAAGAGCCAGAGCCAGGTAAGATAGAATCCAATCCGGTAACACTCCCTAGTCATTCACTCCTCTGTCATTCACTCCTCGACTCAAGCTTGCTTCAACCAAAGCCTGAACTTTCATCAAAGAATGAACTACTCCCTTGTATTGGAATAAACTAAGTCAGTAAACCATACGCAGCTAGGCACCAGTTGATCTCCATACGCAGCTAGGCACCAGTTGATCTGAAGTCAACAAATACTGATTCAACTTTGAGCACCGGAACACAGCCTAGTCACTACTACTTGAATGGAATCCGTTCTCCTATAATAATAAGATCAAGATTTTTTGTCCCTTGCCGACCCGAGCTCTAGTGTTAACCCCTTCCCTTCTTATCCTCTGTTGGTGGTTTCAAAGATACTGGTTCGGTGCTTTAGTTAAGCTATGAAGCAATTGCAAGTGAGAATTGAACTACACTCTGGTACTGAAGTTAAGAATTGCACTAATATTACAAATACTAGATGCGGGCCCCAAGTAGAAAGAGTTTGGGTTCATACTGATACCGAGAATGACTATACCTCTTGCTCATAACTCACACTCGGACCTTCCACTGACGCTCTTTTCACTCTTTGGTAAGAAACAGGGGATTGAGCTAGGTATAATATCTATGAGTATTAGTTACTTCTTCGTAAGACAACTAAAACAAGTGGGAAAGGTATTAATTCAACTCAAGCAGAGGTAGGGGCAGACTTAGAGTATATAGAGGAGCTCAATACGAGTATGCGAGGGAAGTTCAAAGAATCAACTAAAGCAAGGGCCAGGGAAGAGAGATCAGATCTTACTTAGTTTCAATTGAAAGCGCAAGAGAGGGCAGGGAAGAATTGTACGTCAGTATTAACAGAATGAGAATGAAACCAGTCAGACTTAGAATTTCACTCCGTAGTCAAAGAAATCCACAAGTACTACCGGGATTATACTCCAAATCGAACAGGGGCAGTACCACCAGGAGCTGTACTAAAGAGATTCTACTCAAACTCTCAACAAGGAGCCAGGCAACTACAGTTCTAAGAGCCAGAGCCAGGTAAGATAGAATCCAATCCGGTAACACTCCCTAGTCATTCACTCCTCGACTCAAGCTTGCTTCAACCAAAGCCTGAACTTTCATCAAAGAATGAACTACTCCCTTGTATTGGAATAAACTAAGTCAGTAAACCATACGCAGCTAGGCACCAGTTGATCTGAAGTCAACAAATACTGATTCAACTTTGAGCACCGGAACACAGCCTAGTCATAGGTAACCCCTTCCTTCTATCCTCTGTTGGTGGTTTCAAAGATACTGGTTCGGTGCTTTAGTTAAGCTATGAAGCAATTGCAAGTGAGAATTGAACTACACTCTGGTACTGAAGTTAAGAATTGCACTAATATTACAAATACTAGATGCGGGCCCCAAGTAGAAAGAGTTTGGGTTCATACTGATACCGAGAATGACTATACCTCTTGCTCATAACTCACACTCGGACCTTCCACTGACGCTCTTTTCACTCTTTGGTAAGAACAGGGGATTGAGCTAGGTATAATATCTATGAGTATTAGTTACTTCTTCGTAAGACAACTAAAACAAGTGGAAAGGTATTAATTCAACTCAAGCAGAGGTAGGGGCAGACTTAGAGTATATAGAGGAGCTCAATACGAGTATGCGAGGGAAGTTCAAAGAATCAACTAAAGCAAGGGCCAGGGCATGGTAAGAAACATAATCATTTGCCAGGAGTGAAAGGCAACACCGAGTCTACGGAATGAATCTCTTGGGGCAGCTGACTTCACTCGAGTCACCAAAACACGGGTGTTCGCCATCAAGATGTTAGGCTAACAGGGCAGAACAACTGACTCACTGCCGCCATGAACAAAGCACTTGCTCACGTGGGCTCTGAACCAACCGGCGGGCTATCTATGCTATGAAAACAAAGAGACAAGTAACTACTAACCAAGCAACGAGGCAAGGCCTAAGACACAACTAGAATCAAAAAAAGCACATAAAGTGGTTTAGTTTGCTCTCTGACTTTCGATGTCTCCGCCCAAGCAACAACTAGTGTTCGGGCATCAGTTCAATTTCCATTAAGTCATAATTCTGTTTGAGTTGACTCGGCACAAGAAACAAGTACTGGCTTTTCAGGCAGAAGCTAGACTTGACTTTGTTCATCGGTGTTAGGTAGCTTTCAGAGCTCTGTTAATGCAATTTCAAGCTGGTTTGATCTCCGCTAGGCATGCATGATCTACTAGGTAACTTCCCTCCCCTTTAGCCGACCCGAACTAACTCGATCTGACTTGCCGACCTAAACTCTGCTAAACTCTATTAATTCTACCGATGCTCAGGCTACTAATACAGATGCAAATGGGGATTCCACTCGAACAAGAACTGGAACAGGAGTTACTATGGAATACCTTAACTCAGGACTCCTATACTAGATGCGCTAGCAAGTCAGACCGCATAGTAGTAGTTAGTATATAAGATCGGAGAAGAATAATAGAAATATATGAGTTGAAGACCGCTCCCTTAGTTACAGTATGATTAATCAACCGTAGCCAGAGGAGAGAGAGGCAAGGTAAGCAGTTAAGTAAGAAGGAGAGGTAGGCAAGAGGAAGAGTACTAGGCTCAGTGTTACCGGATTGGAAGTTGAAGACTGGAACACCCGATAGAGAGTCGCCAACTAAGATCTATGACCTAGCATCAAAGCCAGTAAAGGCGAACACAGCACTTAAGGGAGCTCTGTGAAAATCTCATTCCTTTTGCTCGTGTTACGCGGCAGCCACTTCCGTTTTCCTTGATAAAGTGATATAGATTTGATATGTCATTTCTGCTACTTGGTGTATACTGTGTTGGTATAGCTTCAAGGGAAGTGGTTTTTCTGGTTTTTGTCATTTCTTCCAAATTGATTCATCCCATTGGATTCTTAAGTAAACTCGATTCTTTAGTTCACTACTGGTAAGTCAACTCTGTTCCCTTTCCCTAACTAGCAAGTAAGTAAACAAAACTACCCCTGAACTACCCACATGGGTGATACTAGAGACTCTCCAACACCCCAACTAGTATTGGAATAAAACAAGTAATTAAAGCCTGCCCGAGTCTATAAGTCAACTACCAGCCAAGTAAGTAAACAAAACGACCCGAGTCACTTCAGTCACAGAAGAATTAGCCCGAGGGATCTAATAGAAAGAAGTAACACTGGAAAAGAGGTAGGGACAAGCTCATACTGAAGAATAGAATTGACTTCTTATATCTGATACAAGTAAGTAACAATACAGACTGCTTCCCTTACTAATTCCGATAGGCAGCCTGCAACACCGAAGCTAATGCCCAAACTCAGTCACTCAACCAATGCTACAAGCCAAGTAACGTATAGACAAGACGGCAAGCAAGCTACGAGGCAAGCAGAAAACTAAGTGCATTCTTTGACTACGGAGTTCCATTCTGTAATTCGACCCTTTGAGTTGGTCTCTGGCTTGCAACAATAACTCCCGGCGCAGCGAACTAAGGCTAATACAACGACTATGGCGACCCCTCCTCTGTAAACTGACAAGTCAAGCCGGTCCTATACTATTGGCGTTGAAAAAACACGGGAAAACGCAAAAAAAGAAGATCGAGCAGGTCATCTATTAGCTAAAATCACTTTGCTACCAGCCAAGGAACAGGGGCAAGTAACTACTAACGTTACGCGCCAGCAATAATAAGTAGTTATAACGCAGTTATAACCAAGTCCTGTGTCCGCTGACGCGGCAGCGTTGTTGCCCGGGTTTCGTGAAATAATCTGTGTTTTTTCTCGGTCTATTAAGGGAATTCACGAAGCTATCAAAAAACACGGGTTTCTATGACTTCCGACTTGCCTTGCCCACCTCTACTGTTACTACTGAACTCCTTCTTGCTTAGCTCTTGTCTATCCGTGTCTTGTCTGCTTGGCCGTGAACTTTTCATAGTATAGGAGCCCTGCTTGAGGAGTTCGAATACGCATACAGGAATACTGATCTTCGGTAGGTAAAGAATATGGAGCTGTATCTGATGCTAAAGAATCCGCAGGTCCTGTTAGCACCCCATAGTCGTGGAGCTCCTATAGCTCCTTGTCGGCCTATTCCAGTTATCGGATTGGAAGCTTTTTTTGTACCTCGGAACCGGCGCTAAGCAAGAAATAGATTCCATTACAGTAGTTTCGAGTGCCAGAGAGATTTCAAAGGGTGTTGAATATATAAACTCGGTAATGTTCTTGTTGTTAGTGGGGCCAAAGAAAGGACTTGCTCATAACGAGTGATAATGTTGAATCCGTGTTTGTTGGCTTGACTTCATGGAGAGGAGAGAAAGAGGTGCTAGTGTTGTCTACTCGAGTGACAGCAGGATCAGTTTCGGAAGAAGGACTAGTTTCAGAAGCCTTAGAATAGACTGTTCGACACTTTACTTCATTCTATCCTAGGTATACAAAAAAGGAGATTCAAATCAATTCAAAACTTCAAGTCGAGGTCAATCAGTATCCGGGTTCGAGTCTAGGTTAAGCGGTGAAGCATCTCTTTACTTTGACTCAGTAGTGTTTGCAGCTGACTTGTTCAGTGTAGTTACTTAATTCCATATAGAGCCAGAGGTTGAAAGTAGGCTGTAATTCATCTCTGATAGAAGCTAGAAGCTCCGCGTAAAGTCAACGGGAAAAAGAAAACAGTAGGATTTGATAGGGGTCGGTCGGATGCTCAAACAAAGTCGTTTCATTGAATACGAATTCCAGAGTTCAGCTCCTAACGTGCCTGGTAATAAGTATCTTATAGCCCACTACACTACGCTTGGGAAGAATATACTGTGAAGCAGAAGAAGTAAAGCCGTACTGATCAGAAGCTGTTGCCGAAGCCGAATCTATTCTTTCTTAATTGGTTGAAGCAGTCGGATAAGAAACAGTCTCAAGTTAGTCATCTACAAGAGATGGATCTGATGCGGGACGGGAATGGAACAAGTTTTCAAAAGTGAGCCGATTCCGAAAGTGCCCTTCTTGTGTCTAAGCCATAGAGAGAGGTGATTGTGTTGATAAGTTCATCCATCCGTGTTTGTTGGCTTGACTTCATGGAGAGGAGAGAAAGAGGTGCTAGTGTTGTCTACTCGAGTGACAGCAGGATCAGTTTCGGAAGAAGGACTAGTTTCAGAAGCCTTAGAATAGACTGTTCGACACTTTACTTCATTCTATCCTAGGTATACAAAAAAGGAGATTCAAATCAATTCAAAACTTCAAGTCGAGGTTCAATCAGTATCCGGGTTCGAGTCTAGGTTAAGCGGTGAAGCATCTCTTTACTTTGACTCAGTAGTGTTTGCAGCTGACTTGTTCAGTGTAGTTACTTAATTCCATATAGAGCCAGAGGTTGAAAGTAGGCTGTAATTCATCTCTGATAGAAGCTAGAAGCTCCGCGTAAAGTCAACGGGAAAAAGAAAACAGTAGGATTTGATAGGGGTCGGTCGGATTCTCAAACAAAGTCGTTCATTGAATACGAATTCCAGAGTTCAGCTCCTAACGTGCCTGGTAATAGTATCTTATAGCCCACTACACTACGCTTGGGAAGAATATACTGTGAAGCAGAAGAAGTAAAGCCGTACTGATCAGAAGCTGTTGGCCGAAGCCGAATCTATTCTTTCTTAATTGGTTGAAGCAGTCGGATAAGAAACAGTCTCAAGTTAGTCATCTACAAGAGATGGATCTGATGCGGGACGGGAATGGAACAAGTTTTCAAAAGTGACCGATTCCGAAAGTGCCCTTCTTGTGTCTAAGCCATAGAGAGAGGTGATTGTGTTGATAAGTTCATCCATCCGTGTTGTTAAGTCTACTCGATCAAAGCAAGATCTGTTTTCTAAGAAGGAAAGTATCTCGTGTTGTTTTGTGACTCTCAATCTTAAGTGAAAGCCTAAAACTAGAAAATCAGGTCAATCAGTGTTCCTGCCTCAGATTCCGGATAGCGATCTTGACTCACCTGTGCCAACTCTATTTGTTCTATCTGCGCCACTCTATTTGTTCTATAAGTAAGATTTGACTGTTCAAAGAAAGTCACCCTATCCTGAGAAAAGAAAACAGTAGGATTTGATAGGGGTCGGTCGGATGCTCAAACAAAGTCGTTTCATTGAATACGAATTCCAGAGTTCAGCTCCTAACGTGCCTGGTAATAAGTATCTTATCAGTAACGATACCCTAAATATTCGAGCGAAAGTCAAGTCACACATCAATTCCATAGACCTTTATCGCTAGTACTAGGACGAGTACTAAAGATTTTATTTGAAACAATTCCTGTACAGCAAGGCCAGCTAACTTCACCGAAGCGCAAGGGTTGCCTGATTCGCTTTTGATCCTTAAGCCTTGGCGGGATTCCTATAATTAACAGAGTTGCTATAAACTCACACACTCCTTAGGATTAATTGATTTTAAGGCGTCTCATCTTGTAACTAGCTATGCTTCTGGGGTTTCGGGGGGCGCGAACGAAAGGTTAGTTGGGAGGTACCCAGCAGAGTTCGTCAAGTGAGGTTAGGGGTCTCGCTGAATGATTCAAGTTGGGTTCGGTGTTTTTACAAGAAACTAGACTACCTATATCAGATACTTCGCTGAAGAACGAATTGAGTGCTCTCTACTAATATAAGACTTAGCGTCAAAGGCCAGTAAGGTATTCTTCTCTGGCTACTGAACAATACATACTTTCCTTTCGAACAGGCCATTCTGCGGAGGAGTCTGCTTTAGCTTATGATCCAGTACTTTATCCTTCTTAAATTGTTCTTATGAGTGAGAATTTCCTCGATTCGATGAACCTCTTTCGTATGATTGACAACGCGCTTCAAAGCTTTTACTAGAGAGTCTGCCCTGTGCTCCACCAATACTCGATTCTTGCCCGGTGCCAACAAACACGGATTCGGAATCATTCCTTCTTGCGCAACTCGTAAATGGAAATTGGACTCTCTTTCACATGGGGTGCGGGGTTATTTCATTCTGTCAAGACGGAGCAGCAGCATTGAGGATTTGCAGTTTTCGGCTACTCCATTTATTCTGTCTTTTCGATCAGAGTCATCCATCACGCACGTCCTATCCAGGTTGTTCTTCTGCAGGAGGGCCCCGCTAACGCTTTGTTTTCTAGGGTTACGAGGAGCTAGCCTTCTGAGATACTAAGTTGAGAATAGCGTTCCAACTTATGACCTGGGGCCAGTTATAGGCATATCTGCTTACTTATCTAGGAAAGGGCTCCCTCTTATCTTTTCTCTTTTCTGTGGATTTGATTTGGATGATTCTGATGGAGAACCTATAGACGCAGTAATAAGTTCGCTTCTCCCCTAGACACAGTAAGAAAGAAGTGCTCCCCTATTTGAGGAGTAAGTGCCCATTTTATGGAAATCCGTGCCTATTTTATGGAAAAGTGAAGTAAGTACAATACCTCTTTTGTCGTATCTGCAGCGCCTACTTATCCTTCTTAAGATTGTTCTTATGAGTGAGAATTTCCTCGATTCGATGAACCTCTTTCGTATGATTGACAACGCGCTTCAAAGCTTTTACTAGAGAGTCTGCCCTGTGCTCCACCAATACTCGATTCTTGCCCGGTGCCAACAAACACGGATTCGGAATCATTCCTTCTTGCGCAACTCGTAAATGGAAATTGGACTCTCTTTCACATGGGGTGCGGGGTTATTTCATTCTGTCAAGACGGAGCACAGCATTGAGGATTTGCAGTTTTCGGCTACTCCGTATTTCATTTATATTTGTTGCAACAGGTATTCAGCCTAGTTCCAAGAGTAAGTCCTAGTTATGTGTTTTAGTCCGAAGTGTTGAGTTGAGGTACTGCTAGCAGGGTAGTTCGATTTTCCGCAAGTCGAGTAAGCCTTAGGGACCGGAGTGCTAGTTTAGAAGAAAGGAAAGTAAGCCTTATCACTGCAATAAGAATAACAACAACCCATAACGACTTAAACAATCAATAAATAAGGTAATAAGAAGCAAACTCGAAACAAAGGATTCAACTCGTAAACTAGGAGCTACAGAACCTTAACCTGACTTGAGAACAGGAACTGGATCTGGACTTATAGTATACGCTTGGTCATTAGTAGTGTGTTTCTTGTCTGCTTGTATCTGTTACTACTGAGTTCAATTCTGAGTCTGACTGGTTTGACTGTTTTCGTTGAGTTGAGAGTACCAGAAGCCTAAGATCATCCATTTTTGAATGAATGCCTACCGGAGCGCTTAAGGGAATAATAAAGTATTGGCTTTGAAGCAAGGTGTCATGGAAAGAGGTTATTTTCTTGGCGCTTGCCCTGCTTGTAGTTCAGGGTAGTGCTTTCTTTGGTTTACCTTAGTCTGATTGATAGCTTTCCCGAGTAGCCCTCGTTGTGGTTCTGAACTGAATGAAAGGCTAGGCTGCTCGAATAGGTCTTGCAGTTCCAAAGTCATCCCTTATGGAATCCGTCGGTTTTGTCGGGTAAGAAAGGAGAGTTAACCTTCCAAATGCAAAGAATACAGAATGGAACTAACAAAGTAAGGTTAGGTTGACCAGAGAAGAGAGAAAGATGGAGGATAGCACCCCTGGAAGAAAGGTCAAAAGAAGAGAATGGAGCTATTCTAGGAAGAGTGCAAAGCAAAGACTTCGAGGCTCAAGTATTAGTGTCCGCGGGAAAGTCGTTCATTGCCCGCCAAGCAACTACTTCAGAATGGAATGGAAAATGGAATGGAATAAGAACAGCTGCTCGAGTCGACATCGAGACGTTACTCGCCCTCAAAGAGATTCTCGTTGACACCTTGCCTTACTTATGAGAATTGAAGGGAAGCGTATTACTATGGATCATAAGCTAGAGAATCACCGGTTGACAGTGGTGTCTCCAAGAAGAATAAGTAAACTAATGACTATAGAGTGAAGTCATGCAATGATTTGTAGCCCGAGTTTAGGCCCTTATAGTAACGTTCCCCCCAGTTTCATCTGCATTTGAAGACATAGGCGATGAACTCCGTATTTGTTGCCAGAGGTAGAGTGGAACAGTAGTTCTCAAGTGAGTAGTTTCGTAGTCCTGTTTAAAAAGAGACTGTGAGAGTTTGAGTTTCAGACCGAGTTTCCCTTGTTGAATCCTATTTCCTATATAATAACATATATCATTTTGTCTGTTTTCCTATACTGAGCTTCTACTGTGTGGGTCTAGGGTAATTGGCCTATCGTTTTTCACCTGTTTTATCAATTCCAACGGTGTTAAGTAAACTCCCCGCTCGTATTGGAATGAAAACCCGCCTGCCCTCGTATTTCCTACCTACCCGAGCCTCCCCTAGCTACTTTCCTAGAGCGTAAGCACCAACTCTCGCTACTTCACACCCGGTCTGAAACTCTGATATCACTCTATTAACTGCTGAATCAGAGGCCCAAGCATCTGTGTTTGCAAGAACCAGAACAGGGCATTCTACAGCACTATAATACCTCGCTCATTCTACTACTCCGATAAGTCATTCTGTTTTTTCACTCATTCCTTAGAGCTAGAGCCCAGCCCACTACGAGAGCGCCAATCCCATATCTCCCTTACGCGCAGAGGAAACTCAATTACCAAATCCAAAATAAAGACACCAACTCCATTCTTAAAGGAAGTAAGTAAGGAGCAACCAAGCAACAGTTGCCATAGGTATAGTTATCAGAGTGGAAGACCGCTTCCAAGTCATTCAGTTAAAGCAAGGGCCAGGGAAGAGAGATCAGATCTTACTTAGTTTCAATTGAAAGCGCAAGAGAGGGCAGGGAAGAATTGTACGTCAGTATTAACAGAATGAGAATGAAACCAGTCAGACTTAGAATTTCACTCCGTAGTCAAAGAAATCCACAAGTACTACCGGGATTATACTCCAAATCGAACAGGGGCAGTACCACCAGGAGCTGTACTAAAGAGATTCTACTCAAACTCTCAACAAGGAGCCAGGCAACTACAGTTCTAAGAGCCAGAGCCAGGTAAGATAGAATCCAATCCGGTAACACTCCCTAGTCATTCACTCCTCTGTCATTCACTACTCCGATAAGTCATTCTGTTTTTTCACTCATTCCTTAGAGCTAGAGCCCAGCCCACTACGAGAGCGCCAATCCCATATCTCCCTTACGCGCAGAGGAAACTCAATTACCAAATCCAAAATAAAGACACCAACTCCATTCTTAAAGGAAGTAAGTAAGGAGCAACCAAGCAACAGTTGCCATAGGTATAGTTATCAGAGTGGAAGACCGCTTCCAAGTCATTCAGTTAAAGCAAGGGCCAGGGAAGAGAGATCAGATCTTACTTAGTTTCAATTGAAAGCGCAAGAGAGGGCAGGGAAGAATTGTACGTCAGTATTAACAGAATGAGAATGAAACCAGTCAGACTTAGAATTTCACTCCGTAGTCAAAGAAATCCACAAGTACTACCGGGATTATACTCCAAATCGAACAGGGGCAGTACCACCAGGAGCTGTACTAAAGAGATTCTACTCAAACTCTCAACAAGGAGCCAGGCAACTACAGTTCTAAGAGCCAGAGCCAGGTAAGATAGAATCCAATCCGGTAACACTCCCTAGTCATTCACTCCTCTGTCATTCACTCCTCTGTCATTCACTCCTCTGTCAACAATACTAGAGGCAAGAGCAGTTCTTGTTTCATCCGTATTTGCTGGCAAAGAAAGAAATCCGTGTTGAGGCCCTTATAGTAAGTTCCCCCTTGTTGAATCAGAGAGAGAATCTTCAGTGCCACAAAGTAACTAGCTCATTCTATAGCACTATAATACCTCGCTCATTCTACTACTCCGATAAGTCATTCTGTTTTTTCACTCATTCCTTAGAGCTAGAGCCCAGCCCACTACGAGAGCGCCAATCCCATATCTCCCTTACGCGCAGAGGAAACTCAATTACCAAATCCAAAATAAAGACACCAACTCCATTCTTAAAGGAAGTAAGTAAGGAGCAACCAAGCAACAGTTGCCATAGGTATAGTTATCAGAGTGGAAGACCGCTTCCAAGTCATTCAGTTAAAGCAAGGGCCAGGGAAGAGAGATCAGATCTTACTTAGTTTCAATTGAAAGCGCAAGAGAGGGCAGGGAAGAATTGTACGTCAGTATTAACAGAATGAGAATGAAACCAGTCAGACTTAGAATTTCACTCCGTAGTCAAAGAAATCCACAAGTACTACCGGGATTATACTCCAAATCGAACAGGGGCAGTACCACCAGGAGCTGTACTAAAGAGATTCTACTCAAACTCTCAACAAGGAGCCAGGCAACTACAGTTCTAAGAGCCAGAGCCAGGTAAGATAGAATCCAATCCGGTAACACTCCCTAGTCATTCACTCCTCGACTCAAGCTTGCTTCAACCAAAGCCTGAACTTTCATCAAAGAATGAACTACTCCCTTGTATTGGAATAAACTAAGTCAGTAAACCATACGCAGCTAGGCACCAGTTGATCTCCATACGCAGCTAGGCACCAGTTGATCTCCATACGCAGCTAGGCACCAGTTGATCTCCATACGCAGCTAGGCACCAGTTGATCTCCATACGCAGCTAGGCACCAGTTGATCTCCATACGCAGCTAGGCACCAGTTGATCTCCATACGCAGCTAGGCACCAGTTGATCTCCATACGCAGCTAGGCACCAGTTGATCTCCATACGCAGCTAGGCACCAGTTGATCTCCATACGCAGCTAGGCACCAGTTGATCTCCATCAAGATGTTAGGCTAACAGGGCAGAACAACTGACTCACTGCCGCCATGAACAAAGCACTTGCTCACGTGGGCTCTGAACCAACCGGCGGGCTATCTATGCTATGAAAACAAAGAGACAAGTAACTACTAACCAAGCAACGAGGCAAGGCCTAAGACACAACTAGAATCAAAAAAAGCACATAAAGTGGTTTAGTTTGCTCTCTGACTTTCGATGTCTCCGCCCAAGCAACAACTAGTGTTCGGGCATCAGTTCAATTTCCATTAAGTCATAATTCTGTTTGAGTTGACTCGGCACAAGAAACAAGTACTGGCTTTTCAGGCAGAAGCTAGACTTGACTTTGTTCATCGGTGTTAGGTAGCTTTCAGAGCTCTGTTAATGCAATTTCAAGCTGGTTTGATCTCCGCTAGGCATGCATGATCTACTAGGTAACTTCCCTCCCCTTTAGCCGACCCGAACTAACTCGATCTGACTTGCCGACCTAAACTCTGCTAAACTCTATTAATTCTACCGATGCTCAGGCTACTAATACAGATGCAAATGGGGATTCCACTCGAACAAGAACTGGAACAGGAGTTACTATGGAATACCTTAACTCAGGACTCCTATACTAGATGCGCTAGCAAGTCAGACCGCATAGTAGTAGTTAGTATATAAGATCGGAGAAGAATAATAGAAATATATGAGTTGAAGACCGCTCCCTTAGTTACAGTATGATTAATCAACCGTAGCCAGAGGAGAGAGAGGCAAGGTAAGCAGTTAAGTAAGAAGGAGAGGTAGGCAAGAGGAAGAGTACTAGGCTCAGTGTTACCGGATTGGAAGTTGAAGACTGGAACACCCGATAGAGAGTCGCCAACTAAGATCTATGACCTAGCATCAAAGCCAGTAAAGGCGAACACAGCACTTAAGGGAGCTCTGTGAAAATCTCATTCCTTTTGCTCGTGTTACGCGGCAGCCACTTCCGTTTTCCTTGATAAAGTGATATAGATTTGATATGTCATTTCTGCTACTTGGTGTATACTGTGTTGGTATAGCTTCAAGGGAAGTGGTTTTTCTGGTTTTTGTCATTTCTTCCAAATTGATTCATCCCATTGGATTCTTAAGTAAACTCGATTCTTTAGTTCACTACTGGTAAGTCAACTCTGTTCCCTTTCCCTAACTAGCAAGTAAGTAAACAAAACGACCCGAGTCACTTCAGTCACAGGAAGAATTAGCCGAGGGATCTAATAGAAAGAAGTAAACTGAAAAAAAACAAAGAGACAAGTAACTACTAACCAAGCAACGAGGCAAGGCCTAAGACACAACTAGAATCAAAAAAAGCACATAAAGTGGTTTAGTTTGCTCTCTGACTTTCGATGTCTCCGCCCAAGCAACAACTAGTGTTCGGGCATCAGTTCAATTTCCATTAAGTCATAATTCTGTTTGAGTTGACTCGGCACAAGAAACAAGTACTGGCTTTTCAGGCAGAAGCTAGACTTGACTTTGTTCATCGGTGTTAGGTAGCTTTCAGAGCTCTGTTAATGCAATTTCAAGCTGGTTTGATCTCCGCTAGGCATGCATGATCTACTAGGTAACTTCCCTCCCCTTTAGCCGACCCGAACTAACTCGATCTGACTTGCCGACCTAAACTCTGCTAAACTCTATTAATTCTACCGATGCTCAGGCTACTAATACAGATGCAAATGGGGATTCCACTCGAACAAGAACTGGAACAGGAGTTACTATGGAATACCTTAACTCAGGACTCCTATACTAGATGCGCTAGCAAGTCAGACCGCATAGTAGTAGTTAGTATATAAGATCGGAGAAGAATAATAGAAATATATGAGTTGAAGACCGCTCCCTTAGTTACAGTATGATTAATCAACCGTAGCCAGAGGAGAGAGAGGCAAGGTAAGCAGTTAAGTAAGAAGGAGAGGTAGGCAAGAGGAAGAGTACTAGGCTCAGTGTTACCGGATTGGAAGTTGAAGACTGGAACACCCGATAGAGAGTCGCCAACTAAGATCTATGACCTAGCATCAAAGCCAGTAAAGGCGAACACAGCACTTAAGGGAGCTCTGTGAAAATCTCATTCCTTTTGCTCGTGTTACGCGGCAGCCACTTCCGTTTTCCTTGATAAAGTGATATAGATTTGATATGTCATTTCTGCTACTTGGTGTATACTGTGTTGGTATAGCTTCAAGGGAAGTGGTTTTTCTGGTTTTTGTCATTTCTTCCAAATTGATTCATCCCATTGGATTCTTAAGTAAACTCGATTCTTTAGTTCACTACTGGTAAGTCAACTCTGTTCCCTTTCCCTAACTAGCAAGTAAGTAAACAAAACGACCCGAGTCACTTCAGTCACAGAAGAATTAGCCCGAGGGATCTAATAGAAAGAAGTAACACTGGAAAAGAGGTAGGGACAAGCTCATACTGAAGAATAGAATTGACTTCTTATATCTGATACAAGTAAGTAACAATACAGACTGCTTCCCTTACTAATTCCGATAGGCAGCCTGCAACACCGAAGCTAATGCCCAAACTCAGTCACTCAACCAATGCTACAAGCCAAGTAACGTATAGACAAGACGGCAAGCAAGCTACGAGGCAAGCAGAAAACTAAGTGCATTCTTTGACTACGGAGTTCCATTCTGTAATTCGACCCTTTGAGTTGGTCTCTGGCTTGCAACAATAACTCCCGGCGCAGCGAACTAAGGCTAATACAACGACTATGGCGACCCCTCCTCTGTAAACTGACAAGTCAAGCCGGTCCTATACTATTGGCGTTGAAAAAACACGGGAAAACGCAAAAAAAGAAGATCGAGCAGGTCATCTATTAGCTAAAATCACTTTGCTACCAGCCAAGGAACAGGGGCAAGTAACTACTAACGTTACGCGCCAGCAATAATAAGTAGTTATAACGCAGTTATAACCAAGTCCTGTGTCCGCTGACGCGGCAGCGTTGTTGCCCGGGTTTCGTGAAATAATCTGTGTTTTTTCTCGGTCTATTAAGGGAATTCACGAAGCTATCAAAAAACACGGGTTTCTATGACTTCCGACTTGCCTTGCCCACCTCTACTGTTACTACTGAACTCCTTCTTGCTTAGCTCTTGTCTATCCGTGTCTTGTCTGCTTGGCCGTGAACTTTTCATAGTATAGGAGCCCTGCTTGAGGAGTTCGAATACGCATACAGGAATACTGATCTTCGGTAGGTAAAGAATATGGAGCTGTATCTGATGCTAAAGAATCCGCAGGTCCTGTTAGCACCCCATAGTCGTGGAGCTCCTATAGCTCCTTGTCGGCCTATTCCAGTTATCGGATTGGAAGCTTTTTTTGTACCTCGGAACCGGCGCTAAGCAAGAAATAGATTCCATTACAGTAGTTTCGAGTGCCAGAGAGATTTCAAAGGGTGTTGAATATATAAACTCGGTAATGTTCTTGTTGTTAGTGGGGCCAAAGAAAGGACTTGCTCATAACGAGTGATAATGTTGAATCCGTGTTTGTTGGCTTGACTTCATGGAGAGGAGAGAAAGAGGTGCTAGTGTTGTCTACTCGAGTGACAGCAGGATCAGTTTCGGAAGAAGGACTAGTTTCAGAAGCCTTAGAATAGACTGTTCGACACTTTACTTCATTCTATCCTAGGTATACAAAAAAGGAGATTCAAATCAATTCAAAACTTCAAGTCGAGGTCAATCAGTATCCGGGTTCGAGTCTAGGTTAAGCGGTGAAGCATCTCTTTACTTTGACTCAGTAGTGTTTGCAGCTGACTTGTTCAGTGTAGTTACTTAATTCCATATAGAGCCAGAGGTTGAAAGTAGGCTGTAATTCATCTCTGATAGAAGCTAGAAGCTCCGCGTAAAGTCAACGGGAAAAAGAAAACAGTAGGATTTGATAGGGGTCGGTCGGATGCTCAAACAAAGTCGTTTCATTGAATACGAATTCCAGAGTTCAGCTCCTAACGTGCCTGGTAATAAGTATCTTATAGCCCACTACACTACGCTTGGGAAGAATATACTGTGAAGCAGAAGAAGTAAAGCCGTACTGATCAGAAGCTGTTGCCGAAGCCGAATCTATTCTTTCTTAATTGGTTGAAGCAGTCGGAAAAAAAAAAAAAAAAAAAAAAAAAAAAAAAAAAAAAAAAAAAAAAAAAAAAAAAAAAAAAAAAAAAAAAAAAAAAAAAAAAAAAAAAAAAAAAAAAAAAAAAAAAAAAAAAAAAAAAAAAAAAAAAAAAAAAAAAAAAAAAAAAAAAAAAAAAAAAAAAAAAAAAAAAAAAAAAAAAAAAAAAAAAAAAAAAAAAAAAAAAAAAAAAAAAAAAAAAAAAAAAAAAAAAAAAAAAAAAAAAAAAAAAAAAAAAAAAAAAAAAAAAAAAAAAAAAAAAAAAAAAAAAAAAAAAAAAAAAAAAAAAAAAAAAAAAAAAAAAAAAAAAAAAAAAAAAAAAAAAAAAAAAAAAAAAAAAAAAAAAAAAAAAAAAAAAAAAAAAAAAAAAAAAAAAAAAAAAAAAAAAAAAAAAAAAAAAAAAAAAAAAAAAAAAAAAAAAAAAAAAAAAAAAAAAAAAAAAAAAAAAAAAAAAAAAAAAAAAAAAAAAAAAAAAAAAAAAAAAAAAAAAAAAAAAAAAAAAAAAAAAAAAAAAAAAAAAAAAAAAAAAAAAAAAAAAAAAAAAAAAAAAAAAAAAAAAAAAAAAAAAAAAAAAAAAAAAAAAAAAAAAAAAAAAAAAAAAAAAAAAAAAAAAAAAAAAAAAAAAAAAAAAAAAAAAAAAAAAAAAAAAAAAAAAAAAAAAAAAAAAAAAAAAAAAAAAAAAAAAAAAAAAAAAAAAAAAAAAAAAAAAAAAAAAAAAAAAAAAAAAAAAAAAAAAAAAAAAAAAAAAAAAAAAAAAAAAAAAAAAAAAAAAAAAAAAAAAAAAAAAAAAAAAAAAAAAAAAAAAAAAAAAAAAAAAAAAAAAAAAAAAAAAAAAAAAAAAAAAAAAAAAAAAAAAAAAAAAAAAAAAAAAAAAAAAAAAAAAAAAAAAAAAAAAAAAAAAAAAAAAAAAAAAAAAAAAAAAAAAAAAAAAAAAAAAAAAAAAAAAAAAAAAAAAAAAAAAAAAAAAAAAAAAAAAAAAAAAAAAAAAAAAAAAAAAAAAAAAAAAAAAAAAAAAAAAAAAAAAAAAAAAAAAAAAAAAAAAAAAAAAAAAAAAAAAAAAAAAAAAAAAAAAAAAAAAAAAAAAAAAAAAAAAAAAAAAAAAAAAAAAAAAAAAAAAAAAAAAAAAAAAAAAAAAAAAAAAAAAAAAAAAAAAAAAAAAAAAAAAAAAAAAAAAAAAAAAAAAAAAAAAAAAAAAAAAAAAAAAAAAAAAAAAAAAAAAAAAAAAAAAAAAAAAAAAAAAAAAAAAAAAAAAAAAAAAAAAAAAAAAAAAAAAAAAAAAAAAAAAAAAAAAAAAAAAAAAAAAAAAAAAAAAAAAAAAAAAAAAAAAAAAAAAAAAAAAAAAAAAAAAAAAAAAAAAAAAAAAAAAAAAAAAAAAAAAAAAAAAAAAAAAAAAAAAAAAAAAAAAAAAAAAAAAAAAAAAAAAAAAAAAAAAAAAAAAAAAAAAAAAAAAAAAAAAAAAAAAAAAAAAAAAAAAAAAAAAAAAAAAAAAAAAAAAAAAAAAAAAAAAAAAAAAAAAAAAAAAAAAAAAAAAAAAAAAAAAAAAAAAAAAAAAAAAAAAAAAAAAAAAAAAAAAAAAAAAAAAAAAAAAAAAAAAAAAAAAAAAAAAAAAAAAAAAAAAAAAAAAAAAAAAAAAAAAAAAAAAAAAAAAAAAAAAAAAAAAAAAAAAAAAAAAAAAAAAAAAAAAAAAAAAAAAAAAAAAAAAAAAAAAAAAAAAAAAAAAAAAAAAAAAAAAAAAAAAAAAAAAAAAAAAAAAAAAAAAAAAAAAAAAAAAAAAAAAAAAAAAAAAAAAAAAAAAAAAAAAAAAAAAAAAAAAAAAAAAAAAAAAAAAAAAAAAAAAAAAAAAAAAAAAAAAAAAAAAAAAAAAAAAAAAAAAAAAAAAAAAAAAAAAAAAAAAAAAAAAAAAAAAAAAAAAAAAAAAAAAAAAAAAAAAAAAAAAAAAAAAAAAAAAAAAAAAAAAAAAAAAAAAAAAAAAAGCTTAACTTCATCTCTGATAGAAGCTAGAAGCTCCGCGTAAAGTCAACGGGAAAAAGAAAACAGTAGGATTTGATAGGGGTCGGTCGGATGCTCAAACAAAGTCGTTTCATTGAATACGAATTCCAGAGTTCAGCTCCTAACGTGCCTGGTAATAAGTATCTTATAGCCCACTACACTACGCTTGGGAAGAATATACTGTGAAGCAGAAGAAGTAAAGCCGTACTGATCAGAAGCTGTTGCCGAAGCCGAATCTATTCTTTCTTAATTGGTTGAAGCAGTCGGATAAGAAACAGTCTCAAGTTAGTCATCTACAAGAGATGGATCTGATGCGGGACGGGAATGGAACAAGTTTTCAAAAGTGAGCCGATTCCGAAAGTGCCCTTCTTGTGTCTAAGCCATAGAGAGAGGTGATTGTGTTGATAAGTTCATCCATCCGTGTTTGTTAAGTCTACTCGATCAAAGCAAGATCTGTTTTCTAAGAAGGAAAGTATCTCGGTGTTGTTTTGTTGACTCTCAATCTTAAGTGAAAGCCTAAAACTAGAAATCAGGTCAATCAAGTGTTCCTGCCTCAGATCCGGATAGCGTAGCGATCTTGACTCACCTGTGCCAACTCTATTTGTTCTATCTGCGCCAACTCTATTTGTTCTATAAGTAAGATTTGACTGTTCAAAGAAAGTCACCTATCTGATTAAAGAAATGACATATCTCCTATCTAAATGACATATCTCCTATCTGATTAAAGAAATGACATATCTGAGAATTGGAGCTACTACCGAAGGAAGCGCAAGCATCTGAACCACCTCGACTTGGACCACATCCCACTACACCTGTATGAGATTGTTTCTCGCCCGACACCCCTACACTTATGGAAATGAAAACGGAGGAGACTATACTACCCCAAGAAACTAGACTACCTATATCAGATACTTCGCTGAAGAACGAATTGAGTGCTCTCTACTAATATAAGACTTAGCGTCAAAGGCCAGTAAGGTATTCTTCTCTGGCTACTGAAACAATAACATAACTTTCCTTTCGAACAGGCCATTCTGCGGAGGAGTCTGCTTTAGCTTATGATCCAGTACTTTATCCTTCTTAAGATTGTTCTTATGAGTGAGAATTTCCTCGATTCGATGAACCTCTTTCGTATGATTGACAACGCGCTTCAAAGCTTTTACTAGAGAGTCTGCCCTGTGCTCCACCAATACTCGATTCTTGCCCGGTGCCAACAAACACGGATTCGGAATCATTCCTTCTTGCGCAACTCGTAAATGGAAATTGGACTCTCTTTCACATGGGGTGCGGGGTTATTTCATTCTGTCAAGACGGAGCAGCAGCATTGAGGATTTGCAGTTTTCGGCTACTCCATTTATTCTGTCTTTTCGATCAGAGTCATCCATCACGCACGTCCTATCCAGGTTGTTCTTCTGCAGGAGGGCCCCGCTAACGCTTTGTTTTCTAGGGTTACGAGGAGCTAGCCTTCTGAGATACTAAGTTGAGAATAGCGTTCCAACTTATGACCTGGGGCCAGTTATAGGCATATCTGCTTACTTATCTAGGAAAGGGCTCCCTCTTATCTTTTCTCTTTTCTGTGGATTTGATTTGGATGATTCTGATGGAGAACCTATAGACGCAGTAATAAGTTCGCTTCTCCCCTAGACACAGTAAGAAAGAAGTGCTCCCCTATTTGAGGAGTAAGTGCCCATTTTATGGAAATCCGTGCCTATTTTATGGAAAAGTGAAGTAAGTACAATACCTCTTTTGTCGTATCTGCAGCGCCTACTTATCCTTCCGCCCGAAAAGCATACTTTTTTCTATACCCACCTGAGAAAGAGGGTCCTGCTATATATGATGCATTTTCTCCCAACGAGTTCTTAAAGAGAAAGCGGAAGCGAGTGATATTCTGTCTTGAGAGTTGAGCTCTGAGGAGACTTTATTATCTCATATGCTTGCTTGGTAGATGAAAATCTCATATGCTTGCTTAGTTTGGTAGATTCAATCAATATGTCTCTTCTAAACTATGCATGCCTGCTCTGCTCCTCATCTGCCAATTGCTTATCCTCAGACAGCAGGAAATGGGGCATTCTTTCTTAGATTATAACTGAGAATCCGTCTTTTTCCGCTGCCTTTCGTACGAAAAAGAAGGACAGAGTGTCTCTCTTCCACTAATATAAGCAGATGAATGCGTACTATACTTCCGAGTCAGAGAATATATACTATTGATACGAACGAAGAGTCAAAAAGTGGCTGCGCTAAGAAGTCGGTTAGATCCTACAAATGGAATACAGAAAGCTATTCCGGAGTCCCAAAGAGTGTTTTGGGGGGTATCTAGAGAGCCAACGTGTGGATGATCGAAAGTAATACTAAGTTTTCGGAGTCAGCAAGCTAGCTAACAGAGGGACAGGAGGCGCAGGAAAGCCGCAAGGAATGGAGTTCAACGGGTCTAGTAAATGAAAACGGAGAAGGTAAGCTAAAGGATTGAAGCAAACGGTAGACAAGAATAGGGCTTTGAAAGGCAACTAGTGCTGGGCTAATTTCGTATTCTGCTCCTCCCCCGAGCCAAGGGTGCTTTTTTCCTTTCCAAGAAGGGTTCAGCATCTACTGCCGCGAAAGCATCTGACGAAGCTAAAAGCCTATTTCTTTATAGATGGGCAGGGCCGTCGATCAGTAGCACATTTCCAGTGCGTTGACTATTAGACTAGGAGCTTCCTCCTCTAGGACTTCCAGTGCGTTGACTATTAGACTAGGAGCTTCCTCTTCTATAACTGGGCAATTAATCCTCGTTTACTATTCTAGATATAGAGGGGCAGAGGCTTTGAAGAAAGATCGATGACATCTGCATCCTCTGGAGGCTTCTTCGCCGCAAGATTGGTAACTTCTTCTTTTATGGAAGCTTCAGCATCTAATTTAGGGAAAGTGTGAAAACAAAGAAAGAGAAAGACCCGTGCCAGCTTCCTCCGATAGCGGGGAGAACCCTTTTGTCACTTTTAGGAAAGCATTCGAGCTAAGTACAGCCGAAAGAAGGAAGGTAAAGAATTGACTCGGTTGCTGCTCTTGCTATCTCTTCCGCTCTGAGTCTAGAAGCACTATTCGATTAGGAGCTACATTATTCAGGGTTATACATCCAAAAAGTCCAGTGGTTAACTACCATCATGGTACTGCGAGTAATGAAATGCACCTTCTATAGCACTTCTACTTATAGCAGCACTTCCTTGAAGCAATGCATAACCTGGGCCGAGAAGCAATGCATAACCTGGGCCGACCCGAAAGCCCATGCAACTAAATCTTTTCATGGCGAAATACAGACAGAAAGAAGAGCCGGTAACAAAGTATTCCAAAGACGTCTGATTCAACCAATTCAAGGATTCCCATTTGTTTATTGACATAAAAACACTTTTGGCCTGTAGCGCGAGAAAGCCTCCGGAAGGTGTCCTGACCCGAAACCATGTTCTTCAATTTGGGAGCAGCAACCTTTGCCAACCCGAATATTGGAAGTCTTTAGAGTGGAGGAAGAACAGTACCGGTCGCTCCTCTGTGTAAGGATGGTCAAGTTCCTGTTTGCCTTTCTCTACATCATTCCATTTACCCCAGGCTGCTCGGGTAGGCTGCACTTCGTTATTGAAATTCTCAGATTGATATTAGAGAATCTCGAGTTTCTTTCTATTCCCATAGGTTGAAAGGGTGAAAGCCAAACGGCTTTTGGTAGAAATAGTGCACCCCCGTTTATACCTGCTAAAGCACTCTACTCAGTAAAAACTCATGATTCATTCCTTGACGATTGAATAAGACACCTGAAAGATGCACCTCAGAAAGAGGATGGAGGAGTTCCTTGAGACTTTTTTCCCGGAACTGCTTTATAGATCCATTAACAGGTTCCCTGATTTGGGTTACAATCCGATATTCCTTTTTGATAACGGAAAAGTGGGAAGCCCACTGCGAGCGAAGAGAATCTGTTTCCACTAATTTATGTTTGATGCCGCGTAGAGATGCATTGGTGGGTCGCAGATCTAGTCCTAACCAGCCGAAGGAGCTATATTCCTCGCCAATTAGAGACCATACCTTCCTAGATAGAGAAATAGCCCTCTTAGGAAAGAATAGAGAAATGGCCCTCTTAGGAAAGAATAGAGCGCCCCATACCTATAGAATCAGTCTCAAATCTCAGGACAGTGATCAACATCTTTTCCACGGCTACTTGATAAGCGAAGAAATCTCTTTTCGCGTTAGGTTAGTCCTGTTCAGAAATGAGTATAGAAACCAGTCTTATTACATTAATGAGTATAGAAACCAGTCTTATTACATTAATATATACTAGAGGCGTAGAGCAAGAACAGGTAAATAAGCTTAGGAACTGGCAAATGGTAGAGATAAAGCAACAGCCATTGTTTGTAGCCGATCAAGTGGTAGAGATAAAGCAACAGCCATTGGGTGCGACTTACTATTCGTTTTCAGAGGGAGTATTTTCTTCGTTAGCTAACGGGAGCTCGATTGGCACAAGAGAAACAGTTAATTCCGTATTGACAGAAAGCTCAGGGAAAAGAGTATCAAGGAACCGAACAAACCATAGCCCGCTCACTGGTTGTCTTGCGCCGTCGTTGCTTCCTTTCTTTCTAGGTGAAACATTCGTTGTAGTTGCTTGTAGGACTTGAAACCGCTCCGACGCTTCTCTTCTCTCGTGGATGACACTGCTTTGCTTCCCTTGCTTTAAGATACTATACTTCCATACTTGGAGCTCCAGCGGGAACCCAATCCAATAGTGGCCTTTCCTTATGCTAAGTTTCACTCATATGTTACTCCGCCAATGGTGATCTCGTAGACTCAACTCTCACTGCGGATTCAGTGCTTGTGGAAGATAACTCCTATTCGGAAGCTGAATATGCGTTAGCAAAAGTTTGTGGAAGAGAAGCTCTTGTGCGCGGGCAGTAAGCCTTTTGAAGCTAAGCTGGTTGTTGACTTTCTTCTATTAAGGGGGAGAGCACTCAATTCAACTTAAACCCATATTTCTGGGATTCCACTAGCTAGGAAAGCAATGCTCTCCTTTTATTCTCCATTATATCATTGCTTAGGTACACTCCACTCAATTAAGAATCTTAAAGCAACGAACTCACTTATTGAAAACAAGCAAAGGCAGGGCTTCGCCCGCCCCGTCCCCGTTTCGCTGTTAGGTTGAAAGAAGGGAGTATTTCAAGCAGTAGGTGCCGACACGACATCAATCAAATATGAAACAGACAATAACACATATACATAAGAATGGGAGTACGGGGGTACTGGTAAGGCAGAGGGCGAAATCCATGATTCAATTACGGTGCCTATTGCGTTGGACGTAGTTTAGTTAAAGCGCTAAGTACATAGTGGATTTCCTGACTTTCCTTGTAGTTTTCTTGGAGTTATCAAGTCTGCTGCTGTTCGTTCCAGCCCTGAAGTTAATGGTGTTGGCAATCAGATGCTGGAGCTGGATCTGAGGCTTCCGCTATATCCTGTCCGGAGTAGGTCAATCGAAAAGATGCTGGGCGAGGCAAGATCATCCGCTGTATCAGTTGACAGATGTAGATCATAGTCCGGAGTTAAGTACCAGTGTGCTATTTGTATTGGAGAATATTCCTCACTACACGGGATAGATCGCTATAGGTCCTAGATAGCTGACTTGCTTGCTCATACAAGAACTTGCTCATAGTGAGATCGGCCAATAGCCCTATGATCCTTTGGACGGCGCGAAAGACTTATGGTTGAAACCCTACACCTCCTACATAGATTGATAGCAATGAGGAAGATAAGATGGATGAATAGCAATGAGCAAGATGGATGAATAGCAATGAGCAAGATGGATGAATAGCAATGAGCAAGATGGATGAATAGCAATGAGCAAGATGGATGAATAGCAATGAGCAAGATGGATGAATAGCAATGAGCAAGATGGATGAATAGCAATGAGCAAGATGGATGAATAGCAATGAGCAAGATGGATGAATAGCAATGAGCAAGATGGATGAATAGCAATGAGCAAGATGGATGAATAGCAATGAGCAAGATGGATGAATAGCAATGAGCAAGATGGATGAATAGCAATGAG
Organism: Musa balbisiana; assembly: GCA_004837865.1. Lineage (NCBI taxonomy): Eukaryota > Viridiplantae > Streptophyta > Magnoliopsida > Zingiberales > Musaceae > Musa > Musa balbisiana. The sequence goes on from PYDT01000084.1 coordinate 162,027, forward strand.
CAAGATGGATGAATAGCAATGAGCAAGATGGATGAATAGCAATGAGCAAGATGGATGAATAGCAATGAGCAAGATGGATGAATAGCAATGAGCAAGATGGATGAATAGCAATGAGCAAGATGGATGAATAGCAATGAGCAAGATGGATGAATAGCAATGAGCAAGATGGATGAATAGCAATGAGCAAGATGGATGAATAGCAATGAGCAAGATGGATGAATAGCAATGAGCAAGATGGATGAATAGCAATGAGCAAGATGGATGAATAGCAATGAGCAAGATGGATGAATAGCAATGAGCAAGATGGATGAATAGCAATGAGCAAGATGGATGAATAGCAATGAGCAAGATGGATGAATAGCAATGAGCAAGATGGATGAATAGCAATGAGCAAGATGGATGAATAGCAATGAGCAAGATGGATGAATAGCAATGAGCAAGATGGATGAATAGCAATGAGCAAGATGGATGAATAGCAATGAGCAAGATGGATGAATAGCAATGAGCAAGATGGATGAATAGCAATGAGCAAGATGGATGAATAGCAATGAGCAAGATGGATGAATAGCAATGAGCAAGATGGATGAATAGCAATGAGCAAGATGGATGAATAGCAATGAGCAAGATGGATGAATAGCAATGAGCAAGATGGATGAATAGCAATGAGCAAGATGGATGAATAGCAATGAGCAAGATGGATGAATAGCAATGAGCAAGATGGATGAATAGCAATGAGCAAGATGGATGAATAGCAATGAGCAAGATGGATGAATAGCAATGAGCAAGATGGATGAATAGCAATGAGCAAGATGGATGAATAGCAATGAGCAAGATGGATGAATAGCAATGAGCAAGATGGATGAATAGCAATGAGCAAGATGGATGAATAGCAATGAGCAAGATGGATGAATAGCAATGAGCAAGATGGATGAATAGCAATGAGCAAGATGGATGAATAGCAATGAGCAAGATGGATGAATAGCAATGAGCAAGATGGATGAATAGCAATGAGCAAGATGGATGAATAGCAATGAGCAAGATGGATGAATAGCAATGAGCAAGATGGATGAATAGCAATGAGCAAGATGGATGAATAGCAATGAGCAAGATGGATGAATAGCAATGAGCAAGATGGATGAATAGCAATGAGCAAGATGGATGAATAGCAATGAGCAAGATGGATGAATAGCAATGAGCAAGATGGATGAATAGCAATGAGCAAGATGGATGAATAGCAATGAGCAAGATGGATGAATAGCAATGAGCAAGATGGATGAATAGCAATGAGCAAGATGGATGAATAGCAATGAGCAAGATGGATGAATAGCAATGAGCAAGATGGATGAATAGCAATGAGCAAGATGGATGAATAGCAATGAGCAAGATGGATGAATAGCAATGAGCAAGATGGATGAATAGCAATGAGCAAGATGGATCACTTGCACTGTCTGAGTTCACCAATCCTTGATAATGGTGCTTGCCAATCACTCCTTGCCCGAGCAATACTGTAAAGGCCGTGTCTTAGTGCCCAACAAAAGATCTTTGCTTTGGAGAGCTAACGTATATGTAGCAGCCCTCTGCCCCTGTGAGTATTGGGTGCCTCTCTCTGTCTAAGGGACGATTGTCAGATATGAATGAAGTCGAAAAGAGAAGGAATCAAAAAATCAATAGGAGGTCTAGATTACAGCCCACCAGACTTCAACAAATAAGTAAGAAATACTCTTTACCTATAGCTCTGATATTGCATATTGCATCCCACCCTCTTAACCTCTCGCTCTACTTGTATAGGATCGAACCTCTCCCGTAACCTTATAACTAACATCTGAATCTGGTCAGTTTCTCTCATTTGTGCTTCTTGACATTCGATTCTTCCTGATAGTGTAGGAGAAGGGGAATGGAAAGAGATGCTTGACTGGAAAGCCATAGAAGCACTTTATGAAAGTCAAAGAGACGTAGGTCTGCTCGAAAGAGGGAAAGGAGGAAGGCTGCCAGTGGTAGAGGTAGTAAAGTAAAGCTGTGAGAGAAAAAGGTGCTTCGCTCTTGCCTCACCCTAGGTCATATGCCTGTACCCCATTCGCCAGTGGCAAGTGCTTGGTCAGTGAAATAGATATCTGCCTTCTTATATCTGCTCCGCCAGCCTGTATGTATGTCTAGTAAGTCTGTCTCCACCAGTCAGCTTAAGGAAGTGTAGGGCAGTTTCAAGGAAAAGCTTGAATATAGATAGCTCTGATCTCCGCCACTAGCTAGCAGCCAGCCAGTAGCCTGTGATCCAGGAAGGTATATTGCTCCGTTTTGAAATACCGAGTTCTGTCCTTGCCTACCTCCATCGAGCCAGACAGTTGCAGTAGATTGGGACTTCTTTCACCTACGCTCAGCTACAAGCATAAGTCCGTTATTGCCAGTGAAGTTATGGAATAGAATGAAGTTATTGCCAGTCAGTTATGGAATAGGAAAGAATCCATCCTGTCGCAATGGGTACCGAGAAAGACAGGGTTGGGGTAAGCCCCGGAACAGCGCCTCTGTAATGAACGGTTGTCAGAGAAAAGAAGGAAGCAAGACGACTTACCTCTAGTCCCACTACATCTCTATCTCTGTTGCCTCAGGATTCCCTCGCCAAAGACTAAGGAAGTGACCGGAGCCTACTTATCCGTTATAATTCTTCTGGAAGGGGGTTCAGCCCAATTCATTCCAAAGGCTAAGATTTGCATCTCCAAATAAGGAAAGGGGGAGAACGAACCTCTTTATCTCTTTTTCAAGTGAGCAAGACAAGGGTAAAGATCAATAAGGGCTATTTCCAATGAGCAAGCTGGAGTGTTTCTTCCGAACAAAATGAACCAACCTGAAATCTTTCCTTCTCTTTCGACTCGGTCAAGTATATCCGCGCTACGTAAAGGTTTTTCCTTTTCTCTCTTTATCGGGAAATAGAATCCAACTCTGTGAAGAACAATCCCATAAAGACAGACCAAAGCAAGAGCCTCCGTCGAGATATTGATCTAATCAGCTGTTCGTTCATTGTTACCGGCACTCCTTCCTTGCTGCCCAGTAAATCGATTGACTTGCTCCCCAGTCATCAATAGATATTTCCTTGCTGCCGAGTTATCAATAGATTAGAACACCACTTTCCTATAAAGTAAAGGCTGGCTTTATTTCATGCAGAGAAAGGAAGGCCATGGTCAGTCTCTGAAAAAAAAAAAAAAAAAAAAAAAAAAAAAAAAAAAAAAAAAAAAAAAAAAAAAAAAAAAAAAAAAAAAAAAAAAAAAAAAAAAAAAAAAAAAAAAAAAAAAAAAAAAAAAAAAAAAAAAAAAAAAAAAAAAAAAAAAAAAAAAAAAAAAAAAAAAAAAAAAAAAAAAAAAAAAAAAAAAAAAAAAAAAAAAAAAAAAAAAAAAAAAAAAAAAAAAAAAAAAAAAAAAAAAAAAAAAAAAAAAAAAAAAAAAAAAAAAAAAAAAAAAAAAAAAAAAAAAAAAAAAAAAAAAAAAAAAAAAAAAAAAAAAAAAAAAAAAAAAAAAAAAAAAAAAAAAAAAAAAAAAAAAAAAAAAAAAAAAAAAAAAAAAAAAAAAAAAAAAAAAAAAAAAAAAAAAAAAAAAAAAAAAAAAAAAAAAAAAAAAAAAAAAAAAAAAAAAAAAAAAAAAAAAAAAAAAAAAAAAAAAAAAAAAAAAAAAAAAAAAAAAAAAAAAAAAAAAAAAAAAAAAAAAAAAAAAAAAAAAAAAAAAAAAAAAAAAAAAAAAAAAAAAAAAAAAAAAAAAAAAAAAAAAAAAAAAAAAAAAAAAAAAAAAAAAAAAAAAAAAAAAAAAAAAAAAAAAAAAAAAAAAAAAAAAAAAAAAAAAAAAAAAAAAAAAAAAAAAAAAAAAAAAAAAAAAAAAAAAAAAAAAAAAAAAAAAAAAAAAAAAAAAAAAAAAAAAAAAAAAAAAAAAAAAAAAAAAAAAAAAAAAAAAAAAAAAAAAAAAAAAAAAAAAAAAAAAAAAAAAAAAAAAAAAAAAAAAAAAAAAAAAAAAAAAAAAAAAAAAAAAAAAAAAAAAAAAAAAAAAAAAAAAAAAAAAAAAAAAAAAAAAAAAAAAAAAAAAAAAAAAAAAAAAAAAAAAAAAAAAAAAAAAAAAAAAAAAAAAAAAAAAAAAAAAAAAAAAAAAAAAAAAAAAAAAAAAAAAAAAAAAAAAAAAAAAAAAAAAAAAAAAAAAAAAAAAAAAAAAAAAAAAAAAAAAAAAAAAAAAAAAAAAAAAAAAAAAAAAAAAAAAAAAAAAAAAAAAAAAAAAAAAAAAAAAAAAAAAAAAAAAAAAAAAAAAAAAAAAAAAAAAAAAAAAAAAAAAAAAAAAAAAAAAAAAAAAAAAAAAAAAAAAAAAAAAAAAAAAAAAAAAAAAAAAAAAAAAAAAAAAAAAAAAAAAAAAAAAAAAAAAAAAAAAAAAAAAAAAAAAAAAAAAAAAAAAAAAAAAAAAAAAAAAAAAAAAAAAAAAAAAAAAAAAAAAAAAAAAAAAAAAAAAAAAAAAAAAAAAAAAAAAAAAAAAAAAAAAAAAAAAAAAAAAAAAAAAAAAAAAAAAAAAAAAAAAAAAAAAAAAAAAAAAAAAAAAAAAAAAAAAAAAAAAAAAAAAAAAAAAAAAAAAAAAAAAAAAAAAAAAAAAAAAAAAAAAAAAAAAAAAAAAAAAAAAAAAAAAAAAAAAAAAAAAAAAAAAAAAAAAAAAAAAAAAAAAAAAAAAAAAAAAAAAAAAAAAAAAAAAAAAAAAAAAAAAAAAAAAAAAAAAAAAAAAAAAAAAAAAAAAAAAAAAAAAAAAAAAAAAAAAAAAAAAAAAAAAAAAAAAAAAAAAAAAAAAAAAAAAAAAAAAAAAAAAAAAAAAAAAAAAAAAAAAAAAAAAAAAAAAAAAAAAAAAAAAAAAAAAAAAAAAAAAAAAAAAAAAAAAAAAAAAAAAAAAAAAAAAAAAAAAAAAAAAAAAAAAAAAAAAAAAAAAAAAAAAAAAAAAAAAAAAAAAAAAAAAAAAAAAAAAAAAAAAAAAAAAAAAAAAAAAAAAAAAAAAAAAAAAAAAAAAAAAAAAAAAAAAAAAAAAAAAAAAAAAAAAAAAAAAAAAAAAAAAAAAAAAAAAAAAAAAAAAAAAAAAAAAAAAAAAAAAAAAAAAAAAAAAAAAAAAAAAAAAAAAAAAAAAAAAAAAAAAAAAAAAAAAAAAAAAAAAAAAAAAAAAAAAAAAAAAAAAAAAAAAAAAAAAAAAAAAAAAAAAAAAAAAAAAAAAAAAAAAAAAAAAAAAAAAAAAAAAAAAAAAAAAAAAAAAAAAAAAAAAAAAAAAAAAAAAAAAAAAAAAAAAAAAAAAAAAAAAAAAAAAAAAAAAAAAAAAAAAAAAAAAAAAAAAAAAAAAAAAAAAAAAAAAAAAAAAAAAAAAAAAAAAAAAAAAAAAAAAAAAAAAAAAAAAAAAAAAAAAAAAAAAAAAAAAAAAAAAAAAAAAAAAAAAAAAAAAAAAAAAAAAAAAAAAAAAAAAAAAAAAAAAAAAAAAAAAAAAAAAAAAAAAAAAAAAAAAAAAAAAAAAAAAAAAAAAAAAAAAAAAAAAAAAAAAAAAAAAAAAAAAAAAAAAAAAAAAAAAAAAAAAAAAAAAAAAAAAAAAAAAAAAAAAAAAAAAAAAAAAAAAAAAAAAAAAAAAAAAAAAAAAAAAAAAAAAAAAAAAAAAAAAAAAAAAAAAAAAAAAAAAAAAAAAAAAAAAAAAAAAAAAAAAAAAAAAAAAAAAAAAAAAAAAAAAAAAAAAAAAAAAAAAAAAAAAAAAAAAAAAAAAAAAAAAAAAAAAAAAAAAAAAAAAAAAAAAAAAAAAAAAAAAAAAAAAAAAAAAAAAAAAAAAAAAAAAAAAAAAAAAAAAAAAAAAAAAAAAAAAAAAAAAAAAAAAAAAAAAAAAAAAAAAAAAAAAAAAAAAAAAAAAAAAAAAAAAAAAAAAAAAAAAAAAAAAAAAAAAAAAAAAAAAAAAAAAAAAAAAAAAAAAAAAAAAAAAAAAAAAAAAAAAAAAAAAAAAAAAAAAAAAAAAAAAAAAAAAAAAAAAAAAAAAAAAAAAAAAAAAAAAAAAAAAAAAAAAAAAAAAAAAAAAAAAAAAAAAAAAAAAAAAAAAAAAAAAAAAAAAAAAAAAAAAAAAAAAAAAAAAAAAAAAAAAAAAAAAAAAAAAAAAAAAAAAAAAAAAAAAAAAAAAAAAAAAAAAAAAAAAAAAAAAAAAAAAAAAAAAAAAAAAAAAAAAAAAAAAAAAAAAAAAAAAAAAAAAAAAAAAAAAAAAAAAAAAAAAAAAAAAAAAAAAAAAAAAAAAAAAAAAAAAAAAAAAAAAAAAAAAAAAAAAAAAAAAAAAAAAAAAAAAAAAAAAAAAAAAAAAAAAAAAAAAAAAAAAAAAAAAAAAAAAAAAAAAAAAAAAAAAAAAAAAAAAAAAAAAAAAAAAAAAAAAAAAAAAAAAAAAAAAAAAAAAAAAAAAAAAAAAAAAAAAAAAAAAAAAAAAAAAAAAAAAAAAAAAAAAAAAAAAAAAAAAAAAAAAAAAAAAAAAAAAAAAAAAAAAAAAAACTTTTTCCTTGACTCTTTCATTGTGCCTAGTCGAATCGGGAACAGATAACTCCGCTGGAACACAGCAAACAAAGATCCTTCTTTGACTCTTCGTTGCTTCGCTTCGCCCTTCCTTATTTGATATTGATTGCGGGGAAGAAAGCGTTAAGATGGAATGACTCAGACAAGAGGAAATGGATTGAATCGGGAATGGTTGACGATACAGATATATTAGGCTTACCGGCCGGATCCAGAGATATAGAAATGGTTCCGTATAAGGGATATAACCCATTACCTAAGCTAAGCCCAGCTCCTTCTTTTTAAGCGACATTGCCTATTATGAGATATTTCGTGACGACGAGAAACTCTCTATCTACTGAAGTGACTCCTATGTTGATTCGAAATTCCGACCAACGTACTTTTTATTACTTTCCTGGCTCGCTATCAATTCCATTGGATTACCTGTTGATACTACTTCCGCTTTACGGAAAGGAAAGTCAAGGCATTTATTTCTTGGAAAAAGAGATCAGACCGCGGGTCGAGAAAAGCGAATATGGTTGTAATAGTAACTTTCTATTCCGAGTTGGCTAGGGAATGGGCATGAAAGCAATGCCCCCTCTTCCGCATCAAACAAAGAAAGGGAAGAGAAAAGTCAACTGTCCCCCGGAGTATATTCTTTCAAAGATAAGAACTGATATGATAAGAGCAAGGACTTTGACTGGACAGACGGATTGAGAGCAGCGAGAGAAATCATTTATACCAGAGAGGGGATCCCATCCATAAAGCAAGAGCGAACCCGGTAAAGTCAGTCAGCAGTGAGATGAACCAAAGCACAAGCTATGAATAGCATGATACATGACAAGCTTCCGCTTTGAAGTAGAAAGCAAGAAAGATAGAATGAAAGAAGAAATAAAGATAGAGAGAATAAAAGCAAGAAAGATAGAATGAAAGAAGAAATAAAGATAGAGAGAATAAAAGCAAGAAAGATAGAATGAAAGAAGAAATAAAGATATCTAGAATAAAAGCAAGAAAGATAGAATGAAAGAAGAAATAAAGATATCTAGAATAAAAGCAAGAAAGATAGAATGAAAGAAGAAATAAAGATATCTAGAATAAAAGCAAGAAAGATAGAATGAAAGAAGAAATAAAGATATCTAGAATAAAAGCAAGAAAGATAGAATGAAAGAAGAAATAAAGATATCTAGAATAAAAGCAAGAAAGATAGAATGAAAGAAGAAATAAAGATATCTAGAATAAAAGCAAGAAAGATAGAATGAAAGAAGAAATAAAGATATCTAGAATAAAAGCAAGAAAGATAGAATGAAAGAAGAAATAAAGATAGAGAGAATAAAAGCAAGAAAGATAGAATGAAAGAAGAAATAAAGATAGAGAGAATAAAAGCAAGAAAGATAGAATGAAAGAAGAAATAAAGATATCTAGAATAAAAGCAAGAAAGATAGAATGAAAGAAGAAATAAAGATATCTAGAATAAAAGCAAGAAAGATAGAATGAAAGAAGAAATAAAGATATCTAGAATAAAAGCAAGAAAGATAGAATGAAAGAAGAAATAAAGATATCTAGAATAAAAGCAAGAAAGATAGAATGAAAGAAGAAATAAAGATAGAGAGAATAAAAGCAAGAAAGATAGAATGAAAGAAGAAATAAAGATATCTAGAATAAAAGCAAGAAAGATAGAATGAAAGAAGAAATAAAGATAGAGAGAATAAAAGCAAGAAAGATAGAATGAAAGAAGAAATAAAGATATCTAGAATAAAAGCAAGAAAGATAGAATGAAAGAAGAAATAAAGATATCTAGAATAAAAGCAAGAAAGATAGAATGAAAGAAGAAATAAAGATAGAGAGAATAAAAGCAAGAAAGATAGAATGAAAGAAGAAATAAAGATATCTAGAATAAAAGCAAGAAAGATAGAATGAAAGAAGAAATAAAGATATCTAGAATAAAAGCAAGAAGATAGAATGAAAGAAGAAATAAAGATAGAGAGGAATAAAAGCAAGAAAGATAGAATGAAAGAAGAAATAAAGATATCTAGAATAAAAGCAAGAAAGAACTCACGGATGAATAGACGCTGTTCGATATATAACGATAGAAAAGACGCCAATGTTCCATGGCTATACTATGGAAAAAGACCCAATTCAATGAGCTGCACACACTTTCACTTTTTTCGCCCTAAGTATTCGAGTTTGGGGCGGTTAGACTTAATAAGAACCCCCTCGACCTGTGCTGGTGACCGCGACAGTTTCCTCTACCCCACGGACCAGTACGCATGGCCCACTCCAGACCATGATATAGGTCAAGGGGAGCCGCTGATGACCAGCAACCAAAATGGCCCAGCGAGATTCGTTAACGGAATGAATTACGACACGGAGAGCGGCTATATGAAAGAAAAGAATACGGAGCAACCTTCGCTGATAGGGGCTTCCTTTGAGTGGACAGAGACTGATCCTAGCTTTATTACAGGGCAAGCTTCTAAAAAGGGGGGAAAAGGTAAGCTTAAAGGGTGTCTAGAGAAGGTCCAGGAGTCCCTAAGGTCCGCTACTAACAACAATTCCAGTTCAGATCAACTCCAGCAGCCGGGAGGATCCGATGTGAGGAAAGTAGTGGGGTAGACACCCAGGGTAAGAGCAGTGTACAAAGGTTTTCACCATGGGTATGGACGGCGAACAACAACAGAAGAGCACTCGGTCTAGGTCTTTCCTTGATCCTAAGAAAGGCTTAAGTAGCTCTATTAGGCTCGGGAGCAGGGCTGTACGCAAAGGCCGATACCCCATAATCTTACAGGAGAGGAGAGATGGTTTTCTAAGGGGTAGCCAGCTTTTCCATTGAATAAACATCAATAGGACCGTGCCCAGCATCATCTTCTTATTCCGCCTCTAATCCCTTTTCGAATCCAAGCATCATCTTCTTATTCCGCCTCTAATCCCTTTGCGAATCCAAGCATCATCTTCTTATTCCGCGTCTAATCTCCCTTTGCGAATAAGGAAGTTTCTACCCCATCACTTCTACTGGTGAGCGGCTTACCTAGCCTGTAACACTACGGACCTATCGTTCTTGCCTGGACCAATCGGAATAGGATATGCCCTTTCTGTGAAATCCACGTGGTGAACACTATCTGAGTCAGCAATCGGGTCTTTCACCCCTGCCTGAATTAACACTGCCGCCTTCTTATTAAGATCTTTTCCGTCTTTCTTTCCTACTTATTTCTATTCGCTTATACCGGGAGGATTTCCCCGATTGGCTCTCTTGCCTGGAATGACATCCCTTAGTCCCGTCCCGTATTCTTCTCTCATGCCACTAATCAATTGAAACTTATTAACTCCACGTATTCAATCGATTCTCTTTCATGGCTCGCTGGTCGGATAGAGTCCACTTCTTTCCATTGATTGGGATGGGACTTTACTACTTCAGGTGGATCCGATCCTCTTCTATTGAGGGTGGATCCCTTTCTATTGATTGCTGCTCGTGAGCAAACCACCTATCTATATTCATTATCTAACCTGTCTTTGCGGGAACCGTTCGAATATGGAATATTACCCTACAGGGCACTATGTGAATCTTTTTACACTTCTGAAAGATATGCAGCTTCCACCCGAACAATCGGTCCTGGCCCAGATGCTAATCCAAATGTGTTCACACGCCAACTGGGTTGTAAGCGGATCAACTGGCACGGTATATTATGCGGGTGGTATCCGCTCGAACTACTGATGGAATTAGGTCAATCGGCCCTCATCCGGGGCGCACTCGTCGCGCGGCATCCGTAAGCTGCGAAGAGAGCTGCGTTTAAGACGACTATGCTTTGCTTGCATCGTCAAACTCCTGACTCCGTATTCCTTTCTTTCTCGATGCTTTTTCCTTGATCAAAAAGATAGCACTTAGGATAGCTATGTTGGGCTTTCTTTCTTTCTTTCTTTCTTTCTTTCTTTCTTTCTTTCTTTCTTTCTTTCTTTCTTTCTTTCTTTCTTTCTTTCTTTCTTTCTTTCTTTCTTTCTTTCTTTCTTTCTTTCTTTCTTTCTTTCTTTCTTTCTTTCTTTCTTTCTTTCTTTCTTTCTTTCTTTCTTTCTTTCTTTCTTTCTTTCTTTCTTTCTTTCTTTCTTTCTTTCTTTCTTTCTTTCTTTCTTTCTTTCTTTCTTTCTTTCTTTCTTTCTTTCTTTCTTTCTTTCTTTCTTTCTTTCTTTCTTTCTTTCTTTCTTTCTTTCTTTCTTTCTTTCTTTCTTTCTTTCTTTCTTTCTTTCTTTCTTTCTTTCTTTCTTTCTTTCTTTCTTTCTTTCTTTCTTTCTTTCTTTCTTTCTTTCTTTCTTTCTTTCTTTCTTTCTTTCTTTCTTTCTTTCTTTCTTTCTTTCTTTCTTTCTTTCTTTCTTTCTTTCTTTCTTTCTTTCTTTCTTTCTTTCTTTCTTTCTTTCTTTCTTTCTTTCTTTCTTTCTTTCTTTCTTTCTTTCTTTCTTTCTTTCTTTCTTTCTTTCTTTCTTTCTTTCTTTCTTTCTTTCTTTCTTTCTTTCTTTCTTTCTTTCTTTCTTTCTTTCTTTCTTTCTTTCTTTCTTTCTTTCTTTCTTTCTTTCTTTCTTTCTTTCTTTCTTTCTTTCTTTCTTTCTTTCTTTCTTTCTTTCTTTCTTTCTTTCTTTCTTTCTTTCTTTCTTTCTTTCTTTCTTTCTTTCTTTCTTTCTTTCTTTCTTTCTTTCTTTCTTTCTTTCTTTCTTTCTTTCTTTCTTTCTTTCTTTCTTTCTTTCTTTCTTTCTTTCTTTCTTTCTTTCTTTCTTTCTTTCTTTCTTTCTTTCTTTCTTTCTTTCTTTCTTTCTTTCTTTCTTTCTTTCTTTCTTTCTTTCTTTCTTTCTTTCTTTCTTTCTTTCTTTCTTTCTTTCTTTCTTTCTTTCTTTCTTTCTTTCTTTCTTTCTTTCTTTCTTTCTTTCTTTCTTTCTTTCTTTCTTTCTTTCTTTCTTTCTTTCTTTCTTTCTTTCTTTCTTTCTTTCTTTCTTTCTTTCTTTCTTTCTTTCTTTCTTTCTTTCTTTCTTTCTTTCTTTCTTTCTTTCTTTCTTTCTTTCTTTCTTTCTTTCTTTCTTTCTTTCTTTCTTTCTTTCTTTCTTTCTTTCTTTCTTTCTTTCTTTCTTTCTTTCTTTCTTTCTTTCTTTCTTTCTTTCTTTCTTTCTTTCTTTCTTTCTTTCTTTCTTTCTTTCTTTCTTTCTTTCTTTCTTTCTTTCTTTCTTTCTTTAGCCACAATGGGCTTCGATCGAAATCGAATTGGAAGGGGCATCAGCCGAAATCGAATTGGAAGGGGCATCAGCTACCGTCTATAATGGGTTTATTCTATACATACTGGTGGAGAAGTGGCTATTCCAAAGGTTTGATAGGTCGGTCCAATGGAATTGATTGCTTGCGAAATCCTTTCACTACTTTATTTTGTTGGAAAGAATGGTGAGTCGTTGTAGGCACAAGAATGGGGTTAAGCTTCAAGGATGGTGCTTTCTTTTCAGGATCTTCATTTCTCCTTTGGTGTTCTATGAGTACTTCCCCGCCTGTACTAAGTGCTTTACAAGAATCCCAGTTCAGAACGTTTTCCTCTCCTGGCAGCAAAGGTTGAATATAGTTTCTCCTAGTTTCGTATGCTCTTGCATATCTGCATTAAGAATGTGAGAGACAAATAATGAATAGGGACGTAAACACTTTCAATATTAATAAAGATGCGGAATTCCATGACAAGCGCAGAGATTAGGGTTTTGCAGAAGAGCCACCCCGATTTCCTACCTAAACTGTCTCCTTTCCTTTGTTATCCTTCTAACTCAACCCAATCCAAGTCGATACCGGAAAAGACCTTCTTGTTGGCGCCCTTCCGCACCTCACTCTCACCAGACCTGACTGACATCTGCTATGCTGTCTCAGTAAAGTAGAATGCAAGCTCTGGCCTTACTACGCGCAGGCTTAAGAATAATTGGGACTGAAATAGAAACTCCTTCCAAAGTCGATTCCTATCCCATAGAAAGCTAGCCAAGGTTGTTAGCGACAATTGTTCCAAATCCAATTCGAAGCGAAGATCTGGTATCTCCGTTGTAGTTATTAGTAAGAGTAAGAGTTTTCTCCTCCTTTTGGTGCTCCTAGAGCAAAGCCCCGATAACTAAGTTCGATTTCTTTATGTGCCCCGATAAAGAACTAGGTTCGATTTCTTTATGTGCCCCGATAAAGAACTAGGTTCGATTTCTTTATGTGCCCCGATAAAGAACTAGGTTCGATTTCTTTATGTGCCCCGATAAAGAACTAGGTTCGATTTCTTTATGTGCCCCGATAAAGAACTAGGTTCGATTTCTTTATGTGCCCCGATAAAGAACTAGGTTCGATTTCTTTATGTGCCCCGATAAAGAACTAGGTTCGATTTCTTTATGTGCCCCGATAAAGAACTAGGTTCGATTTCTTTATGTGCCCCGATAAAGAACTAGGTTCGATTTCTTTATGTGCCCCGATAAAGAACTAGGTTCGATTTCTTTATGTGCCCCGATAAAGAACTAGGTTCGATTTCTTTATGTGCCCCGATAAAGAACTAGGTTCGATTTCTTTATGTGCCCCGATAAAGAACTAGGTTCGATTTCTTTATGTGCCCCGATAAAGAACTAGGTTCGATTTCTTTATGTGCCCCGATAAAGAACTAGGTTCGATTTCTTTATGTGCCCCGATAAAGAACTAGGTTCGATTTCTTTATGTGCCCCGATAAAGAACTAGGTTCGATTTCTTTATGTGCCCCGATAAAGAACTAGGTTCGATTTCTTTATGTGCCCCGATAAAGAACTAGGTTCGATTTCTTTATGTGCCCCGATAAAGAACTAGGTTCGATTTCTTTATGTGCCCCGATAAAGAACTAGGTTCGATTTCTTTATGTGCCCCGATAAAGAACTAGGTTCGATTTCTTTATGTGCCCCGATAAAGAACTAGGTTCGATTTCTTTATGTGCCCCGATAAAGAACTAGGTTCGATTTCTTTATGTGCCCCGATAAAGAACTAGGTTCGATTTCTTTATGTGCCCCGATAAAGAACTAGGTTCGATTTCTTTATGTGCCCCGATAAAGAACTAGGTTCGATTTCTTTATGTGCCCCGATAAAGAACTAGGTTCGATTTCTTTATGTGCCCCGATAAAGAACTAGGTTCGATTTCTTTATGTGCCCCGATAAAGAACTAGGTTCGATTTCTTTATGTGCCCCGATAAAGAACTAGGTTCGATTTCTTTATGTGCCCCGATAAAGAACTAGGTTCGATTTCTTTATGTGCCCCGATAAAGAACTAGGTTCGATTTCTTTATGTGCCCCGATAAAGATTAGTTAGGGCTAAAGAGAAAGAGAAAGTATTTGCAACCGAAGTAAGTTGATGCCGAGAAGAAAGACTACATCCTACTTAGAAAAGGCTGGAAACTCGAAGTAGGAAGTATACGTTTCGGAAGGCCAAGAATCATCTATTTTAAGGCCAGAATCATCTATTTTATGGTTTCCGTTCTATGCTCAAGACTAATCAATTCGCGAGTAGAACAATTTGATTCCTTTTTATTACACTTCTATTATTCTATATTCCATTTATACACTTCTATTATTCTATATTCCATTGATTTTGATTCTTTTATTTCTCTTCTGCTTCGGGTGCTTTCTCTGCTGCCCAAGGTTTCGATACTCTCGCGCCTCTTCGGGCAAAGATACTTCGGGTGCTTTCTCTGCTGCCTGGAATTATATCAACCGGATTTCCGTTCCCTCAGTACATCAATTATGGTTGTTGCCTATACTGTGATTTCTCTTTTATTTCTTGCTGATGATGGTTGGACAGTGCTTTAAACTAGTCCTCATCTTTTACGCGGATTCTTTTCCGTTTGTGAGGCTCTACACTTTGTTCAGCACCGACAAGCGCATTGCTAGCATGCTTGGTAAAGGGCTCCGCATCCCCTTCCTCAAACCCCGTGGCGGGGAACTTGTCATCCAACTCCTAACTAGCGCGTAAATGCTTCATCGAGTTGTGCCAAAAGGGCATTGTAGGATGAAATCCCCCTTTTTATATTAGAATCATCCGTTTTTGACTCGTTCTTTTCCCTGGCCTGCCTTCTTTGAGCATTTGCTCTGAGTCCCACCTCTCTTAACCGGTTAGACTACCCACCAATGATATGACCGACCAGGAGCTGAGGAGAATCATCGGACTTCGATAGAATAGGAAGAGGAGCTCCCATTGAATCAGATACGGGATTAGACAGAGGAGCCGAAGGAAGAGAGAAAACGAACTGGAGTGGTCAGCAGGAGTGGTTAGGCCAAGCTACGTAGGAAGGTCGAAAAGAACAAGAAGTATAGGAACCATAACAGTATTAGTAGCCCTTATATTAAGTCGGCCGAGCCTGTAGTTGTAGAGTGGAATCCCCTGTTTCATTCAACAAGCAACGTATAAACAAGCAACGTAGTTAGTAGTTGTGCGTTAGTTGTTCCCAAGTCCTGCATCCATGGCGTTAGTCTCGTCCACACCTTCACGGTCCCATTCTGTTACTGACTGGTTTAATTCTGTAATGTCCTAAAGAGAGGTCGGGTCGGCAAGGAGGATAGAGTTGGGGGCAGTTGTTTCATTCTTTGTTGACTCGGTGCTTGCCTTGTATTCACTTCTGTTGACTCGGTGCTTGCTCATTCTTTGTTGACTCGGTGCTTGCCTTTGTATTCATTCTTTGTTGACTCGGTGCTTGCCTTTGTATTCATTCTTTGTTGACTCGGTGCTTGCCTTTGTATTCATTCTTTGTTGACTCGGTGCTTGCCTTTGTATTCATTCTTTGTTGACTCGGTGCTTGCCTTTGTATTCATTCTTTGTTGACTCGGTGCTTGCCTTTGTATTCATTCTTTGTTGACTCGGTGCTTGCCTTTGTATTCATTCTTTGTTGACTCGGTGCTTGCCTTTGTATTCATTCTTTGTTGACTCGGTGCTTGCCTTTGTATTCATTCTTTGTTGACTCGGTGCTTGCCTTTGTATTCATTCTTTGTTGACTCGGTGCTTGCCTTTGTATTCATTCTTTGTTGACTCGGTGCTTGCCTTTGTATTCATTCTTTGTTGACTCGGTGCTTGCCTTTGTATTCATTCTTTGTTGACTCGGTGCTTGCCTTTGTATTCATTCTTTGTTGACTCGGTGCTTGCCTTTGTATTCATTCTTTGTTGACTCGGTGCTTGCCTTTGTATTCATTCTTTGTTGACTCGGTGCTTGCCTTTGTATTCATTCTTTGTTGACTCGGTGCTTGCCTTTGTATTCATTCTTTGTTGACTCGGTGCTTGCCTTTGTATTCATTCTTTGTTGACTCGGTGCTTGCCTTTGTATTCATTCTTTGTTGACTCGGTGCTTGCCTTTGTATTCATTCTTTGTTGACTCGGTGCTTGCCTTTGTATTCATTCTTTGTTGACTCGGTGCTTGCCTTTGTATTCATTCTTTGTTGACTCGGTGCTTGCCTTTGTATTCATTCTTTGTTGACTCGGTGCTTGCCTTTGTATTCATTCTTTGTTGACTCGGTGCTTGCCTTTGTATTCATTCTTTGTTGACTCGGTGCTTGCCTTTGTATTCATTCTTTGTTGACTCGGTGCTTGCCTTTGTATTCATTCTTTGTTGACTCGGTGCTTGCCTTTGTATTCATTCTTTGTTGACTCGGTGCTTGCCTTTGTATTCATTCTTTGTTGACTCGGTGCTTGCCTTTGTATTCATTCTTTGTTGACTCGGTGCTTGCCTTTGTATTCATTCTTTGTTGACTCGGTGCTTGCCTTTGTATTCATTCTTTGTTGACTCGGTGCTTGCCTTTGTATTCATTCTTTGTTGACTCGGTGCTTGCCTTTGTATTCATTCTTTGTTGACTCGGTGCTTGCCTTTGTATTCATTCTTTGTTGACTCGGTGCTTGCCTTTGTATTCATTCTTTGTTGACTCGGTGCTTGCCTTTGTATTCATTCTTTGTTGACTCGGTGCTTGCCTTTGTATTCATTCTTTGTTGACTCGGTGCTTGCCTTTGTATTCATTCTTTGTTGACTCGGTGCTTGCCTTTGTATTCATTCTTTGTTGACTCGGTGCTTGCCTTTGTATTCATTCTTTGTTGACTCGGTGCTTGCCTTTGTATTCATTCTTTGTTGACTCGGTGCTTGCCTTTGTATTCATTCTTTGTTGACTCGGTGCTTGCCTTTGTATTCATTCTTTGTTGACTCGGTGCTTGCCTTTGTATTCATTCTTTGTTGACTCGGTGCTTGCCTTTGTATTCATTCTTTGTTGACTCGGTGCTTGCCTTTGTATTCATTCTTTGTTGACTCGGTGCTTGCCTTTGTATTCATTCTTTGTTGACTCGGTGCTTGCCTTTGTATTCATTCTTTGTTGACTCGGTGCTTGCCTTTGTATTCATTCTTTGTTGACTCGGTGCTTGCCTTTGTATTCATTCTTTGTTGACTCGGTGCTTGCCTTTGTATTCATTCTTTGTTGACTCGGTGCTTGCCTTTGTATTCATTCTTTGTTGACTCGGTGCTTGCCTTTGTATTCATTCTTTGTTGACTCGGTGCTTGCCTTTGTATTCATTCTTTGTTGACTCGGTGCTTGCCTTTGTATTCATTCTTTGTTGACTCGGTGCTTGCCTTTGTATTCATTCTTTGTTGACTCGGTGCTTGCCTTTGTATTCATTCTTTGTTGACTCGGTGCTTGCCTTTGTATTCATTCTTTGTTGACTCGGTGCTTGCCTTTGTATTCATTCTTTGTTGACTCGGTGCTTGCCTTTGTATTCATTCTTTGTTGACTCGGTGCTTGCCTTTGTATTCATTCTTTGTTGACTCGGTGCTTGCCTTTGTATTCATTCTTTGTTGACTCGGTGCTTGCCTTTGTATTCATTCTTTGTTGACTCGGTGCTTGCCTTTGTATTCATTCTTTGTTGACTCGGTGCTTGCCTTTGTATTCATTCTTTGTTGACAGAGCCAATCCACGCTAAGCTGCGGGACAAACAGAAGTGATGTTACCAACAATAGAGGAAGCCGGGTATGGTCTCGCTTATCTTAGTTGGGCAGCAGTGAAATTGTTCCTGAGTTCACCTGTCTTTATAGCGGTAGTGAGCGGAAGGGTTGGCAAAAGTCAAATCAGTAGATTATAGGTCGAGTGCCAGTACCTCATTTAAAAGTCAGGAGTTTCACTCACAACCGCGCCATGTTATGTATTGGTGGTTCGCGAGAGGGATATTCAACTAGTGGTAGCTGGGTCATTCAACTAGTAGTAGCTGGGCCCTTATTCTTTGAGTATTCTACTTACTGACTGACTTGCCTTCTACTGGATGCGCTAGATGAATACCCTTTCTGTATTTCTTTCTTCTGGATCTGGATCCGAATCAATTCTTTTTGGCGGACCTCGGTTGTAAACTCACTTGCTTATTGACCCACAGAGCGGGGTGCTAACTAATGTGAATGAAGAAATAAAGTAATGGTTGACTTCCCTGACAAGCGCCAATAACCGAACCACGTCTACAAAATGCCAGTACCCAGCAGCTACTCTTACTATCTTTTTTCTCTGAACTTTACTTCCCCGAACTATCCTCTCATTCAATTGATCGGTCTCTCAGGGTTGCTACCGGTAAAAACATAGTCAAGCTTTTTTCCTTCATAGCTGGCTCAAAAGTAGCCCGAAGTTGACGTCCCGTGCCCAACTCACTACCGCGTAACACAAAGACAAAAGCAGCAAAAACCCATAAGAGTCTATAGGCTATTGACTTTACTCTAGCTTTACATATACCTATAGTCTATTGACTCCGACTTTCCATATCTATTCTATTTAATATATCTTTTATTATGATGTGTAATATAAAACCTGTATCTTGACATATTGACTCTACATCTCGAGGTGTGTAACGCATAGGGGCTGCTACCCGGATTTTTCATATAAAACATATATCTATTGATTTGACGTTTATAGCCGTAGCACATAGGGATTTACTGCTCATTATGATTTCTCATACAAAACATATATCTTTCATTGCGTACCCCTATTGATCATTGCGTAACCCAACAAGCAAGCACATCCCTATTGATTGATTTCCTCGCTCGCCTGCACCCCTTATTGGCTACATGCAACACACCTACGAGTCTTATAGTCAAATAAGGAATGAAAATGAGTAGTATAGGAATGGACACCTATCTAAGCTAGGGAGAATGGGCACCAGCATCTAGTCTAAGAATTGACACCGGATCAGAGGGAATCAAACTATCAACTCGTCATTTAAGGTAGTAACAAGAGAATCAAACCAACAACCAGGAATCGAGCTCTCAACTATTCATTTCACTAGGGTCGATTACATTGAGCTGCAGCTTCCAAGCCTTTACTCGTTAGTCGTTTTCTTATTATTCCTTCAATTCCGTATTCTGTTATCATACTAACAAGAATCAAGGTAGAAATAAGGCGCTGAAAGCCTCAGCAATCAGAGTAGCGGTAGTAAGGCATTAGAACCACCACCTATTAGACTTGAACTAAGAAGTAAGGCTCTAGCTGTAAATACAGGATGAAAGAAAGGATGCTCAGGGAATTAACCTCAAAAAAGTAAGGTGCTTCAAGCCGGATCAGAATCCAACTCAAAAGTAAGGAAACGGAGGATGATAAGGATAATTCAGGTGGGAAAGGAAGACTGGAACTTGAAACTAAGGCTTTCACCACTCACTTCGAATTGAACAGTGTCTATAGTCAATCAAACTAAGAGCCCAATGTATAGCTATAGGGCTTGGATAGTAAATACAGAATTGCGCCAAGCAGCAACAGAGCAAATCCATTTATTGATGAAAGAAAAACTCCCCCTCCCCTACTGACTTAGAAAACTTGGATCACTCATATTGGCACAGTGTTATTGAAGAGATTATTGCCATCAGTGGCACCCCAACGAGTCTTATATGGATGAATTCTTATAGAGATGTTGTAATAGCAGGGTTGTTACTCAATTCCATCATATGCTATCCTGATTCAATTCCACAAAGTCAACAAGCAACATCTTGTCTTGGGCCGATGTGCATTAGCTTAAGTGAGCGAGTGCTCCGTTTTTACGGAATTCTATGATTGGTTGGTTCACTCTCTTTTCGATAAGTGAAAGAACTAACAAACAACGCAACAAGCTCAAAGAAGTTAGGGCATTAGAAGAGCCGAACAAGCAACGAAAATCGAAGTGGAGTTAGGACCTTTGTTGGGGGCGCGGGTTATCTATTCTCATTTTATTAGTTGAACCCTTGTTAAAGGACTATTAACTCTAAGTAAGCTATAATGACTCCGTTAGCGAGAACTAGTATATAAAGCATTGCTTGTTTCATCAGGAGTAAGCGCGGAAGAACTCGCCCAAATCCTTTAGTTGCTCCTAATGGCAGGTGCTATGCTTCCACAGGTGTTATAGAAAAGAGCTTGACCTTCGCTTCGAGGAAAGGCCGTAGGTTAAGTCCGCAGTAAAGCAATTCGATCAAGTTTCATGGATTCCTTTCGACTGTAAATAGGGGGATCTAGCTAGAATATAGGGCGATAGGCCCCCACTTACTTCTATTCTAACCCCAACAAGTTTATCTTAAGGCACGAAAGGCAGACTTGGGCGCAAGGAGAAAGGAGATAAAGACCAGAACGGAACTCTTCCTCTGATTCTCTAGGTTCCGTTTCCGTTCCTAGCGAGCTAACATCAAACAATTCCCTTCCAAACTATCCTACAGCTATTCGCTTGCCAATCACCTCCAAACTCAAAACAAAGAAAGCCCAGTTGGGACGGCTAAAGAAGGATTCCCATTCCCCTGCCTGGCAAGAGACTGCATGTAAGGATCTCACAATCGAAGTAAGCGCTTACTTCACGTAGTAAAGCCTCCAACTAGATGAAGGACACTCCCTGCGAGAAAGAATGCAACTGGAACAGCCAACTCAAAGCTTAGATAAAGGAACTCCCACTATTTATACGTATCAAAATCATTACATACTTACACTTTTGGGAGGAGCGGAAATCAACTTCTGGAAAAGGCACCAATCCGAACTCACAAGGTAGGGCGGGTAACCTATTCCCTCGGCTGGCACAACAGCAAAGATATGGCCCACAGCTCGCTATAGGAACTTATTCTCAAGAAAAGGGCAGTACTCTAATGAAAAGGGCTTTACTGAAGAGTTCAATTAGTTGATATGGGCTTATCCTTAGGAGCTGACCTTAGTGCGTCCAATGAATCAAAAAGATTCTGATCATAATTATGACTGGCAATCTACTTTCTTTATCATATAATATGAGAAAGCACTTTCGTTAACTGTATTGTTGATTCGCTTGCGACTTAATAGTATTGAAGGAAGAGGGGGAGTGCCAACAGGAAGGGAGATCCACCGGTTTTACGGTATATTTGAAGTCAAAAGTTCACTATGGACATTGAAGCTTTTTGAAGTAACAGTAAGAAGGTCTGTCTCTGTTGAAGTTCATCTATATCTGTTTCATAAGTGCATCCATCTCTGTTGAAGTTCATCTATTCTCCTCTCCTCTCTTTGGGGTTATCCGGAGTCCCCCCACCACAGCAGTCTTAGTGTGATTCCGTCTAGCACTAGCAAAAGAGAGTGGCATTCCCCTTGGCTTCACCCGGCCGATAGAAGGTTCGATTAGGAAGTTTCATTCTGCTCTAGGCGAAATACACAGACGGATCTTCTTTCTTTCTTTTCCAGCCCTGATTCGGCCTTAGCTTAGTGACTGAGGAAGCGGATCTCTATCTACAGGGATTCTAGGGGATTTTCAAGTTGCTACTTTCCGACTTTGCCTAGCCTATTTGATTCTTTGGTTTTCGTTGTTCCTGATGACAGCCCTAAGACTTTCTTTCGTTCATTGACATCACAAGGCGAGTAGGGCCATTGGTAGGGGTCATCCGCGCTACTTCTGCTTTTGGTCCCTATGGCTGGTAGGGGTCGCATCTACTATTGGAGTGAGCCAGTCCTTTCCTTAGTCTCCGAGGTAGGCTCCGTCAAGAGCTTCCTCGCCCGCAGTGCCAGCTTTTCTTGCTTTTTCATCAATTTCGATTTTGTAATCCTCTGTCCAGAATTTCCACATTGGATTTTCAAAAGATCAAAGTAGGCTGCTATCGGGATAGGCTATCATCGCGCTTGCGAGTGGGCTTTACGAGAGGTCTTCCTTCGCTAGGAAATCGGACTATTCTACCGCTACTGACTGACTGGCAAGAAGAGAAGAGATGGCCTGGCCCCTTATATACAAGTTAACAGGCTGTTACTTACTTGTTTCATTCTGTGACTTCTGTGTTTCATTCTTACCTTTCCTACCGCTGAGTTGAATTCTCTTCTTATGCAATAAACTACTGACTGACAAGTACTATCACTATGGCTCTCTTCTCTTCCAATACTCCATCTGTTCTCTTAATCCGTTTTCTTCTCTTGCTTGGCGAGTGGAATCGACCAGATCAGAAGCTTTGCTCGGAAAGGAGACTCTTGAATCATGAGGCAGCAGCAAGTCCAATTCCTAGTTTTCCTTAGCGTTAGTTGAGTTCCAGTTTTCTTTAGTTATGAGTAAGTTATGTGTCCGGCGCTAAGACAGACGAGTTGACCCCCACCCGAGTTGAATCTTTATTAGTTGACAGAAGTCTAGTAGCCAGAGTGAGATTAGCCTCATTCCGTTAATGCCAGCTGCTTGTGTCAAGAAGTATTAGTAGCCTGAGGTAGATGAGACTGTAGGTCTGTTATGAAAGTGAAGTTCTCAAGGTCGAAAGTCAGGTTATGAGAGGTCGGCTTTGATGCGAGGTATCTGCTACAGGCAAGCTTATACTATACTAGTCCTTTCTTCGGTGCTTTATCTGTCTACTTGCTATGTGCTCGGTAGCAAGAGTTGGATTAGATGAGAGCAAGTAGTTGAAAAGGTATCAATTCACCGATTGCCCGAAGGGAGTTACTGGGCTAGGTCAGTTAGTAGTTCTGAAGTTAGTTACTAGTTATGAAGTAAGTTAGACAAGCCGGCCAAGCTACAGTACACAAGCAAGAGACAGAGATGAAACTCAAGCTGGAAGTAATCTCGGTGTTGGCTGAAGAAGGTAATAAGAAAGTCAAGGTTCGATGCCAGTCCATTCTCTAAGACAACACTCGCACCCGCTACTAAAGCTAGAGGGCCAAGCTACTTAGGATAAGAATTTAGCAAGTTCAGAATGGAACTAATAAGTCTCAGAATTTACCTCCTTCTCGTCTACCCTGCGCTCTCAACTCAGAAGTCTTAATTCAACAGTGCAAGGAAGCCAGATGTCGTATATTATACTTGTCCCCCGCCTGGGTATGATAGAAAGAAGTCAACTCGGATAGCTCCATTAAGTAAAGGCTCGGGTGCTTGGTGTGAAGCAATGATCAATATGACACTTTGTTGTCAGCAAGGTTCTCAGTCAACTCTATTCTTTCTATTCTTTAGCTCTATTCTTTCTATTCTTTAGTATAGGACCGGGTCTCAAGTCTCAGTAGTTCAATGATTATTATAAGATAGATTTCAGATGTCTTACATTTCAAATAGAATTGTAGCCAGTAGAAGAGGCCTCTATAGTAAGTTTCGGCAGCCAATAAGGAGGGGGGCAATAATAGAAAAGAAAAGGTCGAAAGCCCAGTTGAAAGAGCAGGTAAGGAATCTGAGCCCCAAGTAGTTGTAGAGTAGTCCGACCCTCAAGTATCTCCCCTGCTCCTAAGGTATATAAGTAAGGCAATAAATCAACTAGTATTCTAATAAGTAAGGCAAAGTACTAAGTCCGGCAAGGTTCAAGTCCTGCATCGGTAGCTGCTTCATCTATTTCAACAAAGTCTGGGCATTCATTCTATGGCTTCTGATCAAGAAACGGATCTTTCAACTTATTCTTCTGCTGATCCACCTGTGGCTCATCTCTTCTCTTCTTTCCAGTCAATACAAGGATAAAGTAACTACGAAACTACTAGTTTCAGGGTCAGAGCTGCTTTCATCCCGATAGTACTGTTATGAGATTGAACTACTACTGGGTAAGGTGCAGTTCCTGGGAATCCAGTTGTTGGTGCTCTAGCTCAAAGTTGCGAGGGAAGGTTAGCTAGCCTCACTTCCTGTTGTGGTCGGCTGTCTACAAATAAAGATGAAACTGGAGCACTACTTTCAGGGGCATTTCCTACCCCGGACAGGACAATCACCTCTCCCTACTATGTCAACAAACATGGATTCCACTTATTATAAAGAGGAGAGAGTTTCGTCTAGGAGCTAGGTCTTCCAATTCCATTCTGAAGTATATGCTTGCCTTGTAGCAACCCAGTTTTCCCTGCCCTGGCCCTTGCTTTAAGAGTATTCTCCTTTCCTGGCACAGCTAATTCAATACAAAATGAAGGGTTTTCGCCAAAGATCATCTATCTCTTTTATAAAGCCGAGAAGAAGGTGTTCTTGTTGAATCTATGTTGGAAGCAGTGCTAAAGTAAGCTGCATCAGCTGTTTCAAGATCCTCAGCTGGGGAAGCAGTTCTCAAGTCAAGTGTGGGTAAGTCATCTTCTTATCCGGTGGGTCAGTAATCTTATTATATAATAAATACATAGCTCATTCCTCTTTTTCTTCTATTGCGAGCATTTGAAGCTTATTCGATTGTTGATTTGGTACCTTCACTCACTCTACTTGTTGAACCGGCAACTGATCCTTAAACTGAAACACGAACACTTGATGAAGAACCGAACTCCTAACCTTGAACTCTGTCTTTCCTTTCTCTTGGCCTGTCGCTAATACCTTTCTTTCATACAGAGTAATATCAAAGTCATAGGGAATTGAACACTGCCCCCATAGATTGAACTAGTGCTTCTAGGCATTCAGCTGCTAACTCGGACTGCTGCCACTCAAAAGAAGAATGGAAAATGGGAATATAGGATATGGGTCTGATCTAAGGCATACTAAGCATAGGAACCAACCAACCCAGCCTTGAATAAGAAAACACTTGGAATGGAACCGCTGCTAGCAAGATTGACTATCTACCCGATAAGACCTGAGTTGATATGCATTAGGGAATATAAACACTGGTGCCTATCCTTTAACGGAGAGCAACTAGGAACTATAAGACTCGATCTGGGAACTAAGCCTTTGTCCACTTATCTATGAGCTTGCTTTACTGGCTTTCAAACTTACACCGCTACTACCAATACTATAAATAGAAAAGGGGAAGGAACCTACTACCTAGCAGATTGAACTACTGCAGAAAGAATTGAGCTGCTGATAACCAGACTGAAAACCACTATACTATTGGACTAAATCAAAGAATAGAGAAATACGCGCCCAGCCCACACTGCTAACAAGGTGAACAACACATCTGTATCTACTGCATCCGGTCCTTGCTTTAAGTCTACGACTACTAGCTCTAAAACCGAAACTCGAAATAAACACTTTCGATACTACCGATCAGACAACAACTAGTGTGCAGCTGACTAAACTTGAACTTTATATCCGGATCCTGACTTCCAAGTCTAACTCCCTTCTTATATCCCTCGCTTTCATGCTATAGCTAAAATGCCAGTGAGCCTCCCTTAAACTTTACTACTAACTGATAGATGCAAATGAGAGGAGCAAAGATCGAACTAGTGACAATTATACTTTAAATGGAAACAGGGAATCAATACAGGACATAGGAATCAACTTATAAGTCAGGATAGTAATACATAGGCTGGAAAGAAGGATAGTAATACATAGGCTGGAAAGAAGGATACTAATACATAGGCTGGAAAGCGAGATTGAAACACAGAACCAGGAATCACACCTAGTCCCCGAACTAAAAGAATGCAAAAGCAGTATTAGAATTAGGAACTAACCCACCCCGGTTGGTAAAACTACTTCTGTTAGCGAGCCGGGGTTGATGCGCGTATAGTTCTACCGCCGACCTAGGAACGGGAGCAGAGCCTGTATTGAATTCCACTCTAAACTACGGAGCCAGCAGGGCTTTCAACAGAGTAGGGGAGAGACAAGTCTACAAGCGTATACTCTTCAGGAGTCCTGTATTAGGGTTCACAATATTCTCTATTATAGGCAGCGGGGGAGCTACACTAAGAATTCAACCAGTAAGTAGTAGCCTTCAACCGGGCAGTAGAGGGACCAGACCTATGACTCGAAGGCTAAGAATGAAACCGGGTAGCTCGAGTCTAAAACCACCAAGCAACTACTACGAACGGCCAAGCAACTACTAATGTTGCGCGGCAGGAGCTCAACATCCGTAATAACTCATATGATATGGCTTAATGAGCTATTGCCAGACAAGTAACTACTAATGTTACGCGTCAGCTAATATGTCTCCGTGGCGGTAGCGAGTTACAGTGAAAGAATGAGACCACTGACGGAGAGAATGAAACCACCCGGACTAAGCCTGAAACTAGCTGCCCTAAGAATGAAACCCTAAAGCCAAAGAATAGAACTCACCAATTACAGACTGAAACCGGGCAAAAAGTCTAATACCAGTGAGCGGGAGCCTTAAGGTGTATAGGAACTAGCCTCGGACCACTAGCCTCGGACCCGTGAGTGAAAGAATCAAACAAGCTTACCTCGGCCTGGAACTCAGCTGCCCCAGCCTTGCACTCCAGTGTCTCAGCCTTGCTCTCGGGAATCAAAGCCTGGAGCTCCCTCCTCGAAGCCTGAAACCACTAAATCAGAGAATCAAACCTATGAGTATCAGCCTGCAGCTATGGAGTCGAAGCCAACAAGCAGACAAGCCGACAAGACACTGCTAACGTGTCGCGTCAGGAGTTCCCGTGGCGCGGCAGGGAGTTGGACTAATGTTGCGCGTTAGTCTAGGTGTCCAGAAGTAAGCCTGAGCTCCTGGAAGCAAAGCCTGAAACCACTAAATCAAAGAATTGAACTAAGTAGACTCGGAATGGAACTCACACCAATCAGAATGGAACCAGTGAGTATCAGAATGAGACCGGTCGGACTCAGAATCGAGCTAAGGGGTAACAGAGACAAGCCTACCCGACCCGAGCTCTATACTTGAAGTTCTGAATTGCGTCTAGCCAAGTAACTACTAATGTTACGCGGCAGCGTTGTTGCCCGGGTTTCGTCCATTTTTCTGAGATTTGGATCGGTCTATTAAGGGAAATTCCAATGCGTTCAAAAAACCCGGGTTTCGTCCACTTTTTCATCAAATTGATCGGGCTATTAAGGGGCCAAGTCACTACTAACGTGACGCGGCAGGCTCTCACCGATGCTACCAAAAAACACGGGTTTCCATGAAATTGGAAGTCAATTGGACCTCGCTATTAGCTTCTTTCTGGGTGCTATGGTTTTTGCCGGGGTTGATAAAAAGAATCCTCGAAATTGAGCCCTATAGTAGGTCAAATCTGGTTGCTATTCGCCAAGTCACTACCAATGTCCGTCTTATAGCTCACCGTCCAAGGATGGAAATCCCGGGGAGAGTGGCTGGTTTCAGCCCGAACTCAAGAGAATGGGGCAGGGAGTGGACAGACCCAAACCAACTATCGAAGTCAGATTTTAGGTAAGCTGCGGCAGGCCAAGAGACATTAGCTAAAGAATAATAAGCATCAGCCCCAGTCTTATTAACAGGCGCTTAAGCCTATATTTCCAAGAGAGAGTGAAGCCCATATTTCCAGTTCGATTTTTCTATTGTTAGTTTGATTCACTAGGTCGGTGTTCCATTCCGCTCGTTTGTAGTCCCATTCTTCTATTGAGTCGTTTGATCTCCTTGGGTGCTCTGAAGCCTTGTCAGCACCAGTGTAATTCCTAGTTCCGAGCTCGATTCCGCAAGTCCGGGGAGTCAAGGAATACAAAAAGTAAGTAGAAAACCCAGAGGTAAGCCCGAAACAAGAGAGCGGGAGTGTAAGGAACAGGCCTAGTAGCTGGGGGTAAGTCAACAGATATTCGATCCGTAGGGGCAGGCCAAAGCTCAAAGCGAGGAGCTACCGACTTGGAGTGAGCAGTTTCAGAGTTCAATGCCGGGGCCTAAGGGTCAAAGTAGGTAGTTTCCGTTTGGTAGTTCGGGGTGGAAGGGTCTTTACTGCCTGTCTCTTACTTATGTGTTTCAATCTGGCTTTCCTGTATGAGTATTTGTTGACTTAGGAAGGTATTCCACATGAGTATTAGTTGACTTAGAAAGGTATTCCACCAAACAAGAATCAAACTGGTCATTATCAGGATCAAACTAAGAAGTAAGGCCCCGAAGTGGGAGTCTAAGAGTGAAAGGTGAGGCTTAAGTCTATCGGAAAGGATAGTAAGCCCGAGAGTGGAACCTCCGTTTGAGATAAAGAAGTGCGCTGTAGGAGAAGGCTCCTGCCAAAGAGGAGGGTTCTCATCAGCAATAGCTCGATTCTGGTTAATGGCATCATCAGTCTGCTGTCGCTAGCTCAATTCTCATAGGAGTATAAACTTTGGACACGTTAGCTTTGCCGCGGCATTAGTGGAATGCCCAGTTCCGGTTCAGGTATTGTTAGTTGTAGGTACATTCTTCCAGTAGAGGATTCAGTCTTGGGAGACCCTGTGACATTATGATTAGGAATATAGTAGTATAAGTGAAGGTAAAGTACGCCAAGGCTCTTAGCAAGGAGAGGTTGTTTGTAAGTAAGAAGGGCCCCAGATTCTTTGCCGCGGCATTAGTGGAATGCCCAGTTCCGGGTTCAGGTATTGTTAGTTGTAGGTACATTCTTTCCAGTAGAGGATTCAGTCTTGGGAGACCCCTGTGACATTATGATTAGGAATATAGTAGTATAAGTGAAGGTAAAGTACGCAAGGCTCATAGCAAGGAGAGGTTGTTTGAAGCTAAGAAGCAAGAGAGCAAGCCCCAGATTAAGTAGGGACAGGCTAACAGGCAGTAATTTCAGTTTTACAATTTATCACAGTATTGGTAGACTCCAAACTCGTAAATAAAGGCAGTGAGGCAGGGGATATGGATGGCAAGTAAGTTGTAGAAGAATCCACGGGTTAAACACAACACTAGAGAATATAAGTAAGCAGTAAAAGCCTAAAGTAAATGAGTAAGGATACCAAGAACAAGTATAAGGTTTTGTAGTAAAGGTAAGGCTGCTTTCCAGTGGCTCTATTATGAAAAACAAAAGTAGTAGATTGAAATAAAGTAAAGTCAAGCAGATAGGCAGGACAGCGAGGATCAATTATGGTTATTGAGAGTTCTAGCCTTGTTGTTGCTAGCTCAATTCTGATTTGTCTTGGTGTCAAAATTCCTCTTTCTTTCTTTTGGAGTTAAGGTATTGGTAGCCTTATTATAGACCCTCGATTCCTTTCCGTTGTTGCAGTAAGTCAGCCTTGGAAGCACTGGTTTTTGTGGAAAAGTACGCATTGGAATGAGATAGGAGAGTAATAGAACGAGAGGCGTGAAAGTGGTTCGGTAGTTAAAGCCCTAGTTATTGGTTAAGGATCCGGATCAGCTGTTAAAGAATAGCTGTAAGGGAAGTAAGCCTCCCATGTGGTAGTTTCAGTTTTAAAGTTAGTATTGTTGGGGTAGTTGCTTTGTGTCTAGGGTAGGATCGGGGCGGAGAGGAGAAGTCTAGGCGCGCAAACGGATTATTCTGATTAAAAAAGGCATCCATTCCTCGACTACGGATTGTCATTCTTTAGTTACTACTTTTGAGACGGGAAAGTCATACTGCAACCGGGGGTAAAGTAAATGAAGCTACAGAATTTCCAGTGATGGGTTTATCCTATTCTTGGAGCGGGTCTTCAAGGTCAGTTCCAGATTCCAGGTAGTAGTGACTTGCCTCGTTGCTTGGCCATTAGAACGTATTTCTTACTTGCTTTGCTTTCGGATTCATAACTTTCGGGGAAGCTTGCGAGATTGCTTTGGACCCTTGAGCACTGAAAGCAAGCCTTTCCACTTGACTCTTCACTACAGCTCGGGGCACCGAAGTGAGATTTACTAAATATCAAAGGTAGTTGACCGGTCCACTCTATTCCATGTAGCTGATATCATAGATTGGATATGTAGCTAGGACAACCTCCACGCCAACTTGCTTGTGGCATCCTCTATCTTATCAATGTCTCATCTACCACAGAACCATTATTACTCTAGTTGGTTACCTTGATGTTAAGGATCGATGTAATTGAGCTTGACTCCTGCTTATCTAGTGATGTCCCTACCTTGATAGCGAACCCCGTCCAAGTGCAGTCCCTTCTTCTCGATCCTGTATTGATCCACGACCATCTGAAATTGCCTGAATAGAGAACCAAAGAGCGCTTGCCTCAATCAAAACCCATTGGTTGGAACGAGTCGATGAAGGAGATAGGAGCCTATATATATATCTATAATGTATAAGAGTCAATCCTTTGTTTTGTGGATAGTCGCGCCCCTATAAGAAATAGTATAAGAGTCAATCTTTTGGTAGAAAGGAGCCTATATCTATAATGTATAAGAGTAAATCCTTTGTTTGGTGGATAGTAGCCGGGTGGGGAATCCTCTAATCGTGGTAGTAAAGTAGATAGCCATAGACAAAAAAGCCAGTAAGATGGGGCACTCCAATAGACAGTGAGTGCTCAATTCAGTCCTATGGTGGAGAAAGAAGGGCTTAGTATTCTATTAGTAGGTAGGCTCTGCACACCATAATTCTAAACGTGGGGCGCGGATTGTCGCTAGCCGTCCGTGGCAGCTCGTAGTTCTTTACGAGTGTTGATAATGAATAGTTAACCACCTGCTAATGATAAGGACTATTTGACAGGTCCACTTAGAAGCCCAATCTGCCCATGCTGTGAAAATGAGGCATGTCTTCACTGGGAAAAGAGAGAGAGCTTCAAAAGGCATGTCTCCGCTTTCTAACTACGTCGCTTTGATTCTTACAGGCCAGAATAAACAGTGTGAGGACCGGCACGCAGAATACAATTCCCATTCTGGACTCGTGGTGGCCATTTCTGCCAGTCGATACGGATAAGGAAGTTCGCTTGTCTCATGTCAAAGTGGAAAGTGTTCTATAGACTAATAGACGTAAAAAGGATCTTAGCTATATGATCTGCCCCGGAAATAGATGCCTACAAAGGCTTTCCAAAGGCTTGGGCACAAAACGGCTTTTATGTGCTGTCTGGTGGGTGGGCTTGGAATACAATCAAAAACTAGCTTATGGTACCGTACCGCCGGTGAGTGCGTTTTTCTTAAGTTCGCAGTGCAGATGTTCTGGTTCTGTGCTCTATTCCTTTTCTTTTCGTTGTGAAATGACAATTACTTTCGTTGTTAAAGCTGCTTACAATAAGTAGAAGAGCCCGTGGGCAAAGAGTGGAGTCAAGGGCCGAAGCCTGGGCCTGGAACTTGCTGGGGAATACTCCATGGATAATGGAAAGGGAGTGCTATCTTCCCCCGGTTCCGGATCAACAGTTAGGTCAGGTTCAATGGAGGCATTGATTGCTTGCTCGTATTGCTGACGTACCCTCTTTCGGCAGATGGATAAGATGTGGGTGGCCTTGGAAAAGTGGTTCTGCAGCCGTTCTTCACCGATGATAGAGGCATTCTAACTTCTCTCGCATGCCGGGAATCAGATGAATTGTGGTGGTCGATAGTTGTATGTAATGTTGAGTGGCAAGATATTCGGATGAAAAGAGGTACGACGGCCCCGGTTCGGAACTAAAGGTTGAGCGCGAGATCAAGTAAA
The DNA here is from genome assembly GCA_004837865.1 of Musa balbisiana. Classification (NCBI taxonomy): domain Eukaryota; kingdom Viridiplantae; phylum Streptophyta; class Magnoliopsida; order Zingiberales; family Musaceae; genus Musa; species Musa balbisiana. Next base: position 193,052 of record PYDT01000084.1, read on the forward strand.
AGCTGGCGAGACCCAACGCATTAGTGCCCCTCGAACCAACTTCCAAAGAATCAAGTTATAGCTATAGTTATCCTACTTATTTCTGACCTTATTTACAGTAGCAGCAGGTAATAGGCTCTCTAATCACAAACCCATCTCTTTTGGATAAAGCGGGGCACGGCACCACCTTCTTCCCTATGTTTCAGTACTCTTCTCTTTTTCTAAGGCTCAAAGTGAATTAGTCATAGCTTGTGGCCAGCAACCCAAGGCTTCTTAAAAGGTTGGTTGTAGGTTCCAGCAATTTCATCTCACTTGCCTAGTATATAAGATATGATTTGAGATCTCCTTGCATAAAATATTCTGTGCTTAAATGACTCTCGAGGACAACCTCTGGCACCATTGCTTGTTGCTTCTGGAACTGACCCCCACTTGTTTGTTCTCTACCATTGGAATAGAAGCCTGACTCAACACTAAAAACCTTTCTAATGCATGCACCCGCTCACTCAAGTGCACAAAGTATCGCACCCCCGCTCACTTAAGTGCACAAAGTATCGCACCCACTCACTCAAGTGCACACCGGTTTTCGTCAATACGGAATTTAAATGCATCTGAACCTAATATGATCTAAAGTAGGAACCTCCCTTAACTGCTTGTTTGCTTGTTTTGTTCGGTGAACTCCTTTTTGATTTCCTACTGGGAGTGTGCCAATCCGCTTTCAAGCATTCCCTTTAGCCGTCTCGAATCGTAAGGAGAGGAGCAAGACGAGTTCATTCATTCAGTGAAGGTACCTAACAAAGTAAGCGCTTCTATCAAGCAAAGACAGGTTCGAATGCGAAGAAAGAAAGAAAGCCAAACTACTACGAAGAAGAAAGAGCTATAGTAGGGACTACTTTACTTTAATAGTGAATCTTACTTCTAAGCTTATAGTTGCCTTCGCTAATGAATTGTAAGATGGGAATTGGATTGGATTTTAGTGTATGGCCATTCGAGTGTTTGTTGTATAACGAATGACATACATATAGGGAAGGTGCTGTCTTGGTATTCATTAGAACCTAACCCGTGTACCCGATTGAGCCAACTATTTCAGAGCTTTCGTCCCTAAAGAGATTATTTGCTTTCTACCTTAAAGAACCATATATTGCTGCGAGCCCTCACTTCGTCTCCCCTCACCCATAGCCTTTCGATTGTGGCCGGGTTATTTACTATTCCAAAGAAGAGAGCGGGTATTCCCACAGTACCACAGTATAGGGAATGAGTAAATGCGCCAGTCAACAAGGGAATTATTGAACTAACTCCTATAAGCCCGTAGGAGAAGCAGAGGCCAAAGGAAGGGATTTCTCAAGCAAGCAAGATAGCATTCATCTTGGGCGAAAATCAAAAGAATTAACGGATTGATATTGACCATTAATTCTTTATAAAAGACCAGAGGAAAGCGATTGATTTCGTGTATAGGAAGAGAAGGAGCTGCTGCTGCTAAAAAACACGAAGTGACTGTTAAAGAATCCCCTGCACATTCCAAAGGCAGTGATTGGCCTAAATAGAGTCAGTAAGGTTTACTTCGTATATCCCACTTGGAACTTATATGCCCATGAGAAGAGAACGAAATTAGTGCCCCCCCAAAAGAGACTGCTCATATTTGATAGTTAGTTGATTGGGCTAATAGTTCTCAGCTGAAGTGGAATTCCTGGCCTGGGGTTCTGTCTAGTAGGCTTCAGATTGCAGCAAAATACCAATACAAGCTTCTAAGGTACATAATAATCTTATTGGGGTATTTGTATTTAGCTCAAAATCAATTCTTAATCAATAGTCAGGAATGCGGATGGCTCGGTAAGAACTAATCCTGTCATTCTTTTTCCTACATCCGTAGCATAGAGATAACGGTAGTAAGGCCTATTGTATACTAAGCGTTTGGACATTGCCCCCTCTCGCATCTTTGTCTCAATCTTCAATCTTGCCCAACGGTTATTTTTGTTCAAAGAAAAGACTACAGCAGGAGGGGCCCCTTAGTGGTCTTCAGGGATGATCCACTTCTCTAACATAGGATTCATTGGAAAGCTGGTAATGAGATATCTTTATCTTACTCAGAGAAAGAGAGTTCATTGCCAACAAAGTCTGAGTCGAGCTACGAGCAGTTGCGAACTCGATGCTCTTAGCCACAATGAAACCAAAAGAGAAGGGCCAAGCTACAACTAATGACCAAGCAACAACAAGAGTAAGCCTTAAGCCTTATCGCTTCAAAGCCTATTCACAGGACTCAGTAATAACGTTGTATTCTAGCGGGTTTTGCCGGATCCAATATCTTCTCCTCCTCCCATGTTTCTCTAATAGCCAGCCAGCCTTGGCGGTTCGGTTCGTGCTCATACTAGCTTTAGGGCTCATTGTCCCTCCGTTGACGTTCAATACAATTATTCCCTCGACTTAGTGCGCTGCTTCGTTCAGTGTCGCACCCTCGTCTGTTCTTAATACCCACTCATCGGGCATCCATGTTTCTTCCTACAGCGTGTAGGAGAGGCAGCGTTAGACACCGTGAACCCTCTTATAGAAGCTTGCAGTGGCCATGCCGCATAGTATGCAACCTCTACATCCTAAAGCTTTCTCATGTTTGGGTTCCCTCATTACTGTTTTCATGATGGCACTACTGTTGTTGCAGCTCACATTCCTTTTGCTGCTGAACCCCTATTGTTAAAGGCCTATACTGGAAGCTAAATGTGTTGAATTGCTGCCATCGTACGTGTGCCTCATTCATGCGTTCTATATTATTTGGCTTCTGTGGCTGCAAGGGCACGAACACTAATTCCATGAGTGAAAAGCCCTCGTCTTTGTTGACCAAGTCCGTCCCCTCGACTGTTCTTCTCGTGAGTACCTGCTCGACTTTCATTTGTGCTTTGAAATGCATGTACTCTTTATCACAATACCCAGATTTCCTCGTTTTCCTTGCTAGTACTATTTGCATAAGTGGTTTTGCACTAGTGCTTACCACACCCCTGTCTCCCAATTGTAGCCTTTCTTCTCTTTCTGCTGGGACCCCCAAGGTTTCATCGTCTCCTTTCTCGACACCCATGGTGTGTTTCTTAGGGCACAGTTGTACAGTAGCGTGGTCCTCGTTATACTGCAGTGGTATATACCTCGCATTATTCCGTAGTACACGCTTCTGCGCGAGTCTTCTGTGGATACACCCCCATAGTGTCGCTATTAATCTCTCGCTTCTTAAGTTTTGGATGTTTGTTTTTAAACGGAAACCGAATCAATCTATCTAGGAAGGGTCCCTTCTGTCTAATGCTTATCACGGGGTTGTTCGTTATAGTTACTACTGGTGTATTTCTTTTCTTATTAAAAAGTATCCCGTACTTAGAGCATCGAGCCTACACTGCTGCCCAGCCAATACCCGGAGTAAGGTGTTGTTTGCCGCTGCCATGAGTGCTTGGGTTACCCCTTAATTAATGCTGTCGTCTTCCGCCACATGGAACTCATCAAATTACCATAGGTCATAATGATCGTGTGCACCTGGGAAGTCGTTTTGACTCGTGGAAGCTTTGTATATATTGAGTACATTACTTCACATATCAAATAGAAGTGTTTTCTGCGTGCTTGGCTCACCATATAGTAGCAGCTGTTTCGTCTTTATGGGTCTGCCAAATACCAGATTACACCCCTGCCAATCAAGTAAGAAGTATTTTTATTGCTACTAATCAATGTGCTTACTGACTCCTACTCCTTACTCACTTAACTCTCACGAATGCCGTTGCTGGTTATTCCCGGCCGCTGCTTGTTGTGGTATATGATTGAATAAATGAACTGTTTGCTTGTTGAGTGCACAACTTCTGTCATTTAGTAATCTTAAACGCCGGAAGTCTCCTATTCGATAAGTGCTCCCCACCGAACTAAAATGAAAACGAAGCTTACGTTCGCACCTCTCTGCTCCCGTGCACGACACCGAACCACACCAAAAGAAAAGCACCCGGCGAAATCCAATCATATGCACGACAACTAGATTGCGCCACCGAACTAAGAAATGAAACGAAATAAGCTAATGCACCAGCACTCCGAAGAATTGAAGTGAACCAAAAAGTCTATGACAGATTAACAACACAGCGCACTTAAGTGAAAATCATATCATAGCACCCCTAACTAACTCGCGACAACCTTTCCTGTAGAGAAAGCAGTAGCCGCCCGCTGTAGCTCAAACCGGAGTACGGTAGCTCCAAGTGGTAGAGTACGGTTTACTGTTGGCTGTAGTTCATAATATGTGTTGCTAGAAGCGTCGGCTCCATCAGGACAGGAAAGGTTTGTATGTGATTCTAGCTTGAGTCAGACCACTGGTAATAAAAGAAGTATTGGTGCTTACTCATCTCAATAAAAGAAGTATTGGTGCTTTACTCATCTCAATAAAAGAAGTATTGGTGCTTTAAGAAAAGAAGTATTGGTGCTTGACTTATCTCCTCTCTATAAGTATCGGTGTTGACTTAGGGGGGGGGGGGGGGGGGGGGGGGGGGGGGGGGGGGGGGGGGGGGGGGGGGGGGGGGGGGGGGGGGGGGGGGGGGGGGGGGGGGGGGGGGGGGGGGGGGGGGGGGGGGGGGGGGGGGGGGGGGGGGGGGGGGGGGGGGGGGGGGGGGGGGGGGGGGGGGGGGGGGGGGGGGGGGGGGGGGGGGGGGGGGGGGGGGGGGGGGGGGGGGGGGGGGGGGGGGGGGGGGGGGGGGGGGGGGGGGGGGGGGGGGGGGGGGGGGGGGGGGGGGGGGGGGGGGGGGGGGGGGGGGGGGGGGGGGGGGGGGGGGGGGGGGGGGGGGGGGGGGGGGGGGGGGGGGGGGGGGGGGGGGGGGGGGGGGGGGGGGGGGGGGGGGGGGGGGGGGGGGGGGGGGGGGGGGGGGGGGGGGGGGGGGGGGGGGGGGGGGGGGGGGGGGGGGGGGGGGGGGGGGGGGGGGGGGGGGGGGGGGGGGGGGGGGGGGGGGGGGGGGGGGGGGGGGGGGGGGGGGGGGGGGGGGGGGGGGGGGGGGGGGGGGGGGGGGGGGGGGGGGGGGGGGGGGGGGGGGGGGGGGGGGGGGGGGGGGGGGGGGGGGGGGGGGGGGGGGGGGGGGGGGGGGGGGGGGGGGGGGGGGGGGGGGGGGGGGGGGGGGGGGGGGGGGGGGGGGGGGGGGGGGGGGGGGGGGGGGGGGGGGGGGGGGGGGGGGGGGGGGGGGGGGGGGGGGGGGGGGGGGGGGGGGGGGGGGGGGGGGGGGGGGGGGGGGGGGGGGGGGGGGGGGGGGGGGGGGGGGGGGGGGGGGGGGGGGGGGGGGGGGGGGGGGGGGGGGGGGGGGGGGGGGGGGGGGGGGGGGGGGGGGGGGGGGGGGGGGGGGGGGGGGGGGGGGGGGGGGGGGGGGGGGGGGGGGGGGGGGGGGGGGGGGGGGGGGGGGGGGGGGGGGGGGGGGGGGGGGGGGGGGGGGGGGGGGGGGGGGGGGGGGGGGGGGGGGGGGGGGGGGGGGGGGGGGGGGGGGGGGGGGGGGGGGGGGGGGGGGGGGGGGGGGGGGGGGGGGGGGGGGGGGGGGGGGGGGGGGGGGGGGGGGGGGGGGGGGGGGGGGGGGGGGGGGGGGGGGGGGGGGGGGGGGGGGGGGGGGGGGGGGGGGGGGGGGGGGGGGGGGGGGGGGGGGGGGGGGGGGGGGGGGGGGGGGGGGGGGGGGGGGGGGGGGGGGGGGGGGGGGGGGGGGGGGGGGGGGGGGGGGGGGGGGGGGGGGGGGGGGGGGGGGGGGGGGGGGGGGGGGGGGGGGGGGGGGGGGGGGGGGGGGGGGGGGGGGGGGGGGGGGGGGGGGGGGGGGGGGGGGGGGGGGGGGGGGGGGGGGGGGGGGGGGGGGGGGGGGGGGGGGGGGGGGGGGGGGGGGGGGGGGGGGGGGGGGGGGGGGGGGGGGGGGGGGGGGGGGGGGGGGGGGGGGGGGGGGGGGGGGGGGGGGGGGGGGGGGGGGGGGGGGGGGGGGGGGGGGGGGGGGGGGGGGGGGGGGTTATAAGTATCGGTGCTTGACTTGCAACTTCGTATCCTAAAGCATTAACAACAACTGTAAAGAGCTGTAGGGCGAGTTAGACTATACTTACTCCACTGTGGCACTCCATTCTATTCTTTAGTTCAGTCATATATAATGTAGTTATTCTACGAGTATCCTTAGAGTAAGCAGTTCGTTTAGTTTAGGTTCCAAATATTCTTCTATAAAGAAAGGGTGCACTCAATTCCACAAGGGTAGATAAATGACCCATTGTACTAAGTGAAGCGAAAGAAGGCAGTGTTGTAAGCAGTTTTGTGACTTCTTTCTATCATGTGTCTACTGAACCTTGATACTTATATGTCTACTGAACCTTGAGACTTATTAACTTCAACGCGGATTCTATCTGGAATGCAACTTGAACATCCCTGATAGAAGGTGATAAATACGAATTAAGAGCGGAGCTGCCTTGAAGCCTGATTAAGGTTCGGTTCGGCCAACCGTTCTCTCGCTTCTGATTCAATTGCTAACAAGTCCTTCGTGGCAAAGAGCCTTTTAGGTGAACACCGCTTTTTAGACTTTCCCATCCCATACCCAGAATATAAGAGTTCGGTGCTTGTGTTTAACATATAAGTAAGGCTTTATTTATTGAAGAATAGAGTAGATATCTGTTAGGAGCGGTTCAACGCCTGGGCAATTCCTTTGAAAGACCTCAGTACATATCTCAGTCCTCAGTCCAAGACAAGACGGACGCAGAGCGGGTCACAATCTCGCGTGGGTAAGAAGAAAGCGCCATCCCGAAACTGTCTAGCTGAGACATACCGCTTTCCAGAGCTAGAGGGTCAAGCAAAGACTCAGACCTTTGTCGAAAAGAGTAATTCCCTTTTCTTCCTAGTCATAGCCGAAGGAAAAAGAGGTCGAAGCTGGAAGGAGCCTTCTCTTCATATGTGGGATGGATTTGGATAATATAAGCATGTGGGATGGATTTGGATAATATAAGCCCGTCCACTGCCCTGCTGCTATGAGTTGACAGTATCAGAGGCTCGGCTCGGGAGTCTGTATCCAATCCACCCTAAGTATAAGACCAATAGAAGGCGCATTTTCTTCAGTATGGCATCGCATCTCTTGTTCTCGAATCCACATAAGGGCTTAGACGACACCTAGCATCTCTCAGCCAAGACACCGCTAATGCCGAATCGAATCCGCCTTTGCTTGGCACTTTCTTTGCAACAACTGACTTACTCACTTATGAGCCAATCCTGGCTATGCTCAAGAAGCACAAGTAAAGCAAATAACTAAACTACCCTTAACATCAAGCAAGCACCAACACCCACCTTTGTCATAGGAATGAAACGAGCCCGACCCCCAATAGTCAGTAAACCCACCGACCCCAGCGACAAAGCCTGTACCTGATATAGCTCCTGCCAGTTACAAGATCCGTAGTAGATATGCAGTTCGAAAGGCACAATCAATGACAGGGTTTCCCGGCTTTCATTCCAATTCTTATCGCTTTTCTTCCAATTCTGATCTGATTAGAGGATAATACTTAATAGCCGTTGCTTGTCTATCCGTGTCTTGGCGATGCTAAAGAATGAATTTGAAGCCCCTCTCTTTAGGGTCGTGGAATAAAAGGAATCAAATCACCAAAACAAGAAAACCCGAATCGAATTCCTCTGCTAAAAGGAATGGAACTGGGACCTATAGGGGATCCTATAGGGGATATTTTGTAGTGGAGCACAGAATCCAACTGATGTGTAGAAATATGGTTATGCGAGGAGCACTGGAGGACTTGGAGCGGGGAGCACCAGAATGAACCCTAGTAGCAGAACAACAGGGGTAGGACACAGCGCATACAGAAGTAGAACCGAACTCAGCAGTAAAAGCCTTATTACACGAAAAAACAAAAAAGAAAATAGAGCCTTACTAGCCCCTCCATACAAAAAGACTGACTCGTTTGCCAACTAAGCTATTATTTCAACTAAAAACTGGGAATCTTGCTTGACTTATATCAAAGCTGCCCTTACTGCTATTAAGTATGTATTTGACTACAAAGCTGTCTTTCCTGTCTACTAGTAGAGTATGCCTTTCCTCGCTTAGCCATCTAAAGCTAAAGCTGCCCTTACTTACTTTCTTGCTTTAACTCGTGATCCGTATCTCTGCTTTGAAACCGAAACTATTGATTTTGATTCTTATACTCATGCCTGACACCCACCAAGCAACGTATAACTAGTGTAACAACCATTAGAATAAACCCATAAACTAGGAAACTCAGTAATAGAAGGCAACAACTGATGACACAAAATCCAACTCATTAGCAACAGAGTAAACCCCGCGGGCATAGGGATTCTACTTAGCCGCATAGGGAGAGAAATCCATAATAAAGAATGAAATTGGGGAGCGGAGTTCCACACCTATGGAATATAACAACTCTCTTTAATCCTTGCACCGCTGGGGCCCATAATAGAACTCCTGCTAACAGCTAACAAGGCTCTCGCTACAGTATTGGATCCTCAGTTCCATCGCTACAATTAAGATAAAGAGTAGAGCTCCCGCCCGCTGATTCTCTTTTAGCGTCCTCCTCCTTGATTCTGTCTTTCTTTTTCCCTGCCCAATACTTCATGGAATATAGCGTATATATAACGGAAACACCACTGCATTGCTTACTTACTGACTCCTGACTGCTTACTCTGAGGCATAGGCACCCTTTTATATGAGTACTCTCTTAGCATGCTTGCTTGTTTTAGCACCCCGAAGTCCGCGTTAGCCCCACTACTGAATGACTCCAAATCTAATAAGATAGCTACACCCACCCCGGAAAGCTCACATTAGCGCTTGTTTGCTTGTTCCCCGGCCAAGTTACTAGGCAAGTCACTACTCAAGAATAACTCATATCGGCATAAGAGAGTGCAAGACGTTGTGTTAATGCTTATTACTCTTCGTTGCCTCAATCAATTCTACTCTTCGTTGCCTCAATCAATTCGACTCTTCCGCTAACGTGAGAAAGCCCTTTTTCACAATGATTCATTTCTTTGCCTTTTTGTCACTGATTCATTTATTTAATAAGGGAGTGGAAGAGTTATGTACCCCAGAAACAAATGACATTCAGGACAGAGCAATAAATCCAATAAGTTGTTGAGTGAAGTTCTGCTCCTACTCTGTTAGCGCTTTTGTAACTCGCAGGAAAAGAAACTGCCTTTCCGTTACTTGTTTCTTGCTTGTTCCTAAGCTTGTTTGATTTCGATTTTGCTACAGGAATGGTTAGGGCAAGGGCACACACATCGTCTGCCTAAACTGGTCAATGATAACTCACTAAAGAATTAGGGCCGGATCTTAATGACGCTTGTCTGCTAAAGTAAGTTGACTTGGCGAGCTCAATCGGGATCCACGGGAAGAGGTTATTCCCTCGAATCGCTACGGAAACCAGGAGTGCTGCAACTATAGATATATGCCGCTAAGGGCTTGCGTGCCTCTACAGTAGCTACGTTCTGGTACGTCCTATGGTCTTCAGTAAATACCCATTGTCCCCGGCTTTCAATTCCGTGTAGTTTCCCCAGCCGTGCCAAATTACTAGCATACCGTCCTTCACACATGATTCTAACATCTGTGCCCGGCCTTATCGAAGTCAGGGATAGGAGGCTCCCCTATCGAATTTGGAACCTGACCATGCATCTTTGGTTCTTGCATCCGGGTGCGTGCTTCTGCCTCAGTTGTTGGTGAAGCGCCCTACCACCTGCTTTCCTAATAAAGGTTTTCTGGAATTACCTCACTACAAAGGTTTGTTTTATGGAATTACTCACTTCCCCAATTTCGTATATAGACCCAAGTTAGAATCCAAGTTCGGTCAATAAGCTCCTCTACTTTCTTATGTAAAAGCGGCATTAGTAGCGTTCTAGCCTTGCCGCCTCCCTACTCAAACGAGAAGACAGAAACCATCATTCCTAGTAAAGTAGTAGAGATTTCCCACTGTTGTTATTAATTCATTCCAATGCCAGGGAAAAGTGTCACTGAGCTGGTATCGAGTGAGTATAAGGTAAGTGCGAAGTATCATATAGCTAGTTAATCCCGAGAGAAGGGGAGTGAGTCACCTATAACCTGTCAAGCAAGTGAAGTGATCCAATCAGCCTGAATCGGACAGAAGACACTCTAACGAGAAGGAAGGGCATGATGAAGAATATAGTGAAATCCGGTTTGGAATCAAACGAAAAGGCAAGTAATAAGATGAGCTTTTCTGGAAGCTGCGGCTATAGGGTTATCAATGGTTTTCTTAATAGGGGCACCTTAATAGAGTTCTGGCAAAAGAAAGGGAAAGCTATAGCCTACACTGTCAATGAAGGAGCACTAGCGTGAAGCAGGCAAGGAATGATTGAACAAACCTCCTGGTGCACTCGTTCCTCTCCTTTCAATCGAGCTTGGTAAGCCGATCTAGCCTTTCAGAGTTATACAGCAGGAGCGAGCAGTGGATAGGACAACGCGGAGCACCACTCGATATGCTCCGCCTCTTTTCTACAGTACGGTACACTTTATACCCTTCTTTCTCGAGGAGAGAGTGGCCTTCAGCTCATCTCACGATGGCCCTCTGCAATTCTCTTCTGCTCGGAGTGGCGTTAGCTGATGGAACCAAATCAATGCTTTCCCCGCTCGTTGGCCGGTGTATAGTACAGAGTAGGCTTCTTTCTTTTCGTAATCGGATATGAAGCTGCCTTCTTTCAGACGCTTGTGATATCGGCGATGGAAGGAGAAATCAAACGCTTGTGATATCGGCGATGGAAGGAGAACTCAAAGACCGACGCTTGTGATATCGGCGATGGCAGGCAGTAAAGATTCCTATTGGTAGTGGAGTCCCCCATTCCAAGGAAAATGGAACACGACATCACGAGCAAAAACCTAATTAACTCCAAACCGAGACAAAGCTCTTACTTAACCCCTACCCTAGCACAACAGCTTTCGAAAAAGGGGCAACGAACAAGAACCCATGACTCTCGGGACGAACTGAATAAAGCGACTTGAAGTCTAAGCGGCGGCCCCCACTGCTAGAAGTATCGAGATTTGTATAGGCCCCACAGCTAGAAGTCCGGCTATTTGTATAGGTCCCACAACTCCCATCCGCCAATAACCTATCTTCTCTCTTAGCACCTACCAACCTCTTGATTCTCTTAGCGCTAATAAGCTTGTTCAGAACTTGGACTGTCCACTCCCTTTCCGTTAGCACAAGTCAAATCATGCGAAACTCCCGGAATTGACATAACTCCTAACGCGATATCACCTTTAGCATTTCCGACCTAAACTCTCCTTTCAGCTTTGTGTCGCTTGCTACTTTCTTTTCTACTGCTCCATCTTATGATCTTGAAACTGTCTCTAGACGAGACTCTATCCTTCCTACTGACACTTAAGACTCAATCTTTCGCAGAAAAAGTATACCAGAGAATCCAAAGCTGGAGAACATTCCATATCCGTTGAGGAAGCTGTACCCTACCCGGAGTCGGAGATACGAAGAGGTGCAAGCAAGAGATTAGGAAGCGGGTAAGATGAAAAGATCTATGGTTACCCTTAAGTTCATTCTTTTACTACACTGATAACCAATGGATTTTCAAGGGAATTGGATTATTTGGAGGAGGGAACCATACCATGGGCAACATGACGTGGCTACTACATCGGTGTCAAAGATTCCATTACGTCGGTGGCTAAATACATCGGTGTCAAAGAAAAGAGGATGATTAGGTGTAGCATACTCCGTATAGTCTATTTCTCTCTTAGGTAACTCTTAACACGCATATAGAGATAGAAATCCCATTCTGACTTTGCTGGGGAGATATTGACATGATTCTATTAGGTGCAAGATCCAGATTCTCCATTTCCATTCTTAACTTCCTAAGGAAAGGAGAGGTTGGCTTTGGATAAAGCCCTATTAATATACTGACAGCTGCAAGTCCTGTAGCAAGCGCTAAGTCGACCAGATGGATCGGATGCTGTTTCAATACTCGTTTTCCAGATCAAATAGAAGTTCCAGCAGAAAAAGAATCCACTAGATCAGAATCCCGATTAGGATAAGGATAAAGAGAATAAGTCGTTGCCACAGAGGAACTTATGAAACATCCTTGTCCCAGAGAGTTCCTTGTTCCGCTCTCTTCTCTTACCCGCACTGTAAAGAAAGTTTAGTATTCAATTCAGTAAAAACGAATACCCTAATTCTTTCGAGCTAAAGTAAAACAGGAAAAGATTGAAGCGCAGAAAAGAAAAGCAGAAACGGAAGATCTTATTCCTGCTGACAAAGCAGAAACGGAAGATCTTATTCCTGCTGACAAGCGCTATGGTTCCCTTGAAAGCGAAGGAGTGTCCTGTGTTATATAACTTAGTAACCTTAGACCTCTTACTGCAGGCTCCGCTCCACCTGTTGACTTTGCATATTCCGTAACTTCTTGTTCTGTTGCTTGATTCAAATAAGAATTTAGTGCATCAATAATGGAAGAAAGTGACAAAACGGAGCTCACTACCACTGTTGCTTAGTCTTGCGCCCGAGTACTAAAATAATGGCCTTGCTTCTTGCTCTGTTTCTTGTTTCATTACCTAAGCTGTTAGCTGATAGTTGGTTGGTGACCGTGTATGTTGTAGGCTAGAGGCTCTAAGGAATGAGTGATTAAGTGAAGCCCTTCCCTGACCCTTAACGGCTGAGTCCCGTGGGCATGATAAAAGAGATGAGCATTCAAGAAAAACTCCATTATGAAATGAAACTAGACGTTAGCGCCCAAAGCAAAGAGACTCGAATAGAACAGAACTACACTACAGGGAAAAAGGCTTGATTTCGAAACTAGCTAACAAACAATGGCTTAAGGAAGAACTCGGAACGAAACTAAAGTAGACCCCGCTTCCACTTATTATTCTCATTCAGCTACATCTGTTGATCTGGCTTCTGCTGACTTAGAACTTGCAACTGACTTGAAAACTGTTGATTCTCGGCTTGCTTGTTGACCCGATACTTGTGCCTTAATCTTAATGAACTAAGGATTCTGTTGCTAAAACGGAAAGTAAAACATCTGTAAGAGCTGCTGCTGGGCACTAAGGAAGACCATCATCTTGGTAAAGGCAAAACACCCGGACAAGTAACTACTAGACAATTCAATTCTGAACTTGGAGTTGATAGGTATATTCCTAAATGATAGGCGCTAACGGGAAGGGAGAAAGTCAAGATGATAGGCGGAAAAGCATTATAGGAGCATTTCGCTACCTCAAGAAGTGGAGTGACCTTGGAAACAAAGAACACGGCTTAAAAACTAAGAGGTATACTAGGGTCTCTGTATTGGGAGTAAGAGTTCAACCAGAAGCGGGAGAATAAGAAAAAGAAGAAAGAAGTATTGTTCCCCACCCATGCTCCCTATAAGAAGATTAGGGTCACACTTCGTGCTTTTAGATGAAAGTAAGAGACAAGGCAAACGCGTAAAACACTTGGAGAGAGCGCTACTAACCCGAGTCTTACAGTATTCTTCCAGTATCTCGCTCTCTATTCGTGTTGTTGCAATGCTAACGAGGTACTAGCTTTTCTACAGAATTCTACCATTCAAAAAGTAAAAGTAGTATCTTAAACTACATAAGAAGAGAAAGCCCAAAGGGAAAGGCGAAACCGAAAACCTACCCACTAAACGAAGGAAATATCAATACACGCTTCAAGCATTTCCAACAAGAATCTAGTAAGAGAAAGGAATGAATTGACTTCGAACAAGAAAAGGGGGGTAAAAGCACTAACAGCGGGAGGTCGGTATTGGAAACGTATTCCGTTCTTTGATCCATTCCGTGGCGCGAAATCCATCATTGGCTAAACAATAAGCTAGGATTATTCATTGAATAGTGAAAATTGACTTATAATAATTTCGACCCCCATATCATCTGTGAAAGCCTTTCTTTGGGGAGAGGTAATGAAGCTAGTAAGTGAATGAGTGAACATCTGAACAAGAGAGAAAAAACCAACATAGTAGCAGCTATACTTGAACGTCTCGAGTAAGAGAATCGATCCTCTCTAAGGCAGGCTAAGGAACAAACTCTATCAAATCCAAGATCTGTGTGACGAAGACCTATGGGAAGAACCTAAGCATTTATTTTGAATGGAATGAAAAGAAAGACCCTTTTGGCCTTAATCCCCTTCCAGGAGTTCCCCGGTGTCGTATGAAACTGCAGATCCTCCTTTTTTCTTGATTATGATTTGGCATCTTTCTACCATAAAAACAAGGGTTTATGAACCGGACCTATCTGGATTAGACTCCAATTCGATTCTGGATCCGCTGGAAGATCGGGTCGGTCTTCTCAAGGTTTGATGTAATGAAAGCGACGCTTTATCCTTTATTCATTAATGAAGAGTGGGATGTCGATCACAGAGCTGATCTGTTATCTTGTTTTGGAACCGAACCGGGTGGGATTCGATCCCGCGGATGTCTTTCTTGTCCCTAAGGCGACTTTGGACGACTGCCTGAATCAAATAGGGGCATTTTGGTTGGATGTTACTTCTTATCCTTCTCCAGCTCCATGTCAGGGTCTTTCCCTTGCATTCGTGGTTACCTTCACTCCGCTTTCTACTTTAGCGCCTTTCTTTGATTTATATGGGTCAGATGATTTCTTCTCTAGTCTCGTTGCACCCGTTTCGCTCTTTTGCTTTTATACTTCATCGGTGCTCGCGGGTGATCCGTCGATATCCCTAATGAAGCTTACGAGAAGCCCCCAATCGAATGAATCCTTACATTCGTCATGTCATATACCGCCGGAGTCCTATCGCTCGGTTATTTAAGAGAGTTATATCACCCAAGAACTCAAATCATAGTGAAAATACCGATACTCACTAAGATGGTTGTCCCTCGGTATACCTGTAGCCCCAAGGGTAAGGTAGTCCTCATACTTGCTTGGATCCTCGCACCTACCGAGTAGGCCAGACAAGCAGGCGAATGTTCATAAGTGAAAGCAACGTATAGTCCTTTCTTCATTGGTTTTGATTTGGAGTTTTGCTGTTTTGAAAGTTGGAAGTCACTAAGTTTACTTTCTTCTTACTCGGACAGGCGAACACATCACTTGTAAGAACTCATTAGATAACGTATTTAGATTAGT
The DNA here is from genome assembly GCA_004837865.1 of Musa balbisiana. NCBI lineage: Eukaryota > Viridiplantae > Streptophyta > Magnoliopsida > Zingiberales > Musaceae > Musa > Musa balbisiana. The sequence continues at coordinate 208,057 of PYDT01000084.1, forward strand.
ATATTCCTTGCTTTGCGTTACAACTGACTATAAGAGCAGCTCTTGTACTACTCTTAACTCCAATCCAACCCGGTACAGCTCTATACTCCCCCGTACTGGTTTTCTATATTCTATAGGTACTCAAACTCCGATAATAGAAGAAATAATATACTATTCCATAGGTACTCGTCAATAGAAATAGAAGAGTTTTCCATAAGATTCAACAAGAACAGAACACCTAGAATGCTTATGATCTCGTAAACAACACTTGAACTTTCCTTTCGAACGACTGATTCTGTAACTACGGATTCTATTGAAACGGAGTAAGATCCTTCTCTTGCTTTAACACCGGATTGAAATACTAAAACACAGGAACCTATATCTCTCGCTGTCAGGTCAACTCCCTTTCCTGTTAGTGTGCAGATCCATCCTCTTCCTCAATAATGACAAGTTCGCGATACTAGACTATTTCTTATGAATCTAGTGCATATTGCTTTTTCTATTCCCTTCTGCGCCCTAGCTTGTTAGCGAGCCCTGCCCTTTGTTGTGCCCTTTGTTGTGCTTACGTGAGTTGTTGACAATGAATACAAAACTGCAAACCGTCTCCAATGCTTGAGCAGTATCAAGTAGAGTGGACAGACATTTGAACCTTGTATAGTTGTAGACCAGCTCTAAGTAGTTGTAGACTAGACCAGCTCTAAGTGTTTTATTGTGGACCAGCTCTAAGTGTTTTATTGTGGACCAGCTCTAAGTGTTTTATTGTGGACCAGCTCTAAGTGTTTTATTGTGGACCAGCTCTAAGTGTTTTATTGTGGACCAGCTCTAAGTGTTTTATTGTGGACCAGCTCTAAGTGTTTTATTGTGGACCAGCTCTAAGTGTTTTATTGTGGACCAGCTCTAAGTGTTTTATTGTGGACCAGCTCTAAGTGTTTTATTGTGGACCAGCTCTAAGTGTTTTATTGTGGACCAGCTCTAAGTGTTTTATTGTGGACCAGCTCTAAGTGTTTTATTGTGGACCAGCTCTAAGTGTTTTATTGTGGACCAGCTCTAAGTGTTTTATTGTGGACCAGCTCTAAGTGTTTTATTGTGGACCAGCTCTAAGTGTTTTATTGTGGACCAGCTCTAAGTGTTTTATTGTGGACCAGCTCTAAGTGTTTTATTGTGGACCAGCTCTAAGTGAGTGCAGTGTCTTGTCTTATTTATCTATTATATGATATGCGAGGCGAGGAGATATATGGAATTCTGAAAGCAACGGAAGAAACCTACACCACATTAGCGCAAGGGTGAAAAGAAAACGGAAATAACCTAAACGAAAATACATTAGCGCAAGGGTGAAAAGAAAACGGAAATAACCTAAACGAAAATACATTAGCGCAAGGGTGAAAAGAAAACGGAAATAACCTAAACGAAAATACATTAGCGCAAGGGTGAAAAGAAAACGGAAATAACCTAAACGAAAATACATTAGCGCAAGGGTGAAAAGAAAACGGAAATAACCTAAACGAAAATACATTAGCGCAAGGGTGAAAAGAAAACGGAAATAACCTAAACGAAAATACATTAGCGCAAGGGTGAAAAGAAAACGGAAATAACCTAAACGAAAATACATTAGCGCAAGGGTGAAAAGAAAACGGAAATAACCTAAACGAAAATACATTAGCGCAAGGGTGAAAAGAAAACGGAAATAACCTAAACGAAAATACATTAGCGCAAGGGTGAAAAGAAAACGGAAATAACCTAAACGAAAATACATTAGCGCAAGGGTGAAAAGAAAACGGAAATAACCTAAACGAAAATACATTAGCGCAAGGGTGAAAAGAAAACGGAAATAACCTAAACGAAAATACATTAGCGCAAGGGTGAAAAGAAAACGGAAATAACCTAAACGAAAATACATTAGCGCAAGGGTGAAAAGAAAACGGAAATAACCTAAACGAAAATACATTAGCGCAAGGGTGAAAAGAAAACGGAAATAACCTAAACGAAAATACATTAGCGCAAGGGTGAAAAGAAAACGGAAATAACCTAAACGAAAATACATTAGCGCAAGGGTGAAAAGAAAACGGAAATAACCTAAACGAAAATACATTAGCGCAAGGGTGAAAAGAAAACGGAAATAACCTAAACGAAAATACATTAGCGCAAGGGTGAAAAGAAAACGGAAATAACCTAAACGAAAATACATTAGCGCAAGGGTGAAAAGAAAACGGAAATAACCTAAACGAAAATACATTAGCGCAAGGGTGAAAAGAAAACGGAAATAACCTAAACGAAAATACATTAGCGCAAGGGTGAAAAGAAAACGGAAATAACCTAAACGAAAATACATTAGCGCAAGGGTGAAAAGAAAACGGAAATAACCTAAACGAAAATACATTAGCGCAAGGGTGAAAAGAAAACGGAAATAACCTAAACGAAAATACATTAGCGCAAGGGTGAAAAGAAAACGGAAATAACCTAAACGAAAATACATTAGCGCAAGGGTGAAAAGAAAACGGAAATAACCTAAACGAAAATACATTAGCGCAAGGGTGAAAAGAAAACGGAAATAACCTAAACGAAAATACATTAGCGCAAGGGTGAAAAGAAAACGGAAATAACCTAAACGAAAATACATTAGCGCAAGGGTGAAAAGAAAACGGAAATAACCTAAACGAAAATACATTAGCGCAAGGGTGAAAAGAAAACGGAAATAACCTAAACGAAAATACATTAGCGCAAGGGTGAAAAGAAAACGGAAATAACCTAAACGAAAATACATTAGCGCAAGGGTGAAAAGAAAACGGAAATAACCTAAACGAAAATACATTAGCGCAAGGGTGAAAAGAAAACGGAAATAACCTAAACGAAAATACATTAGCGCAAGGGTGAAAAGAAAACGGAAATAACCTAAACGAAAATACATTAGCGCAAGGGTGAAAAGAAAACGGAAATAACCTAAACGAAAATACATTAGCGCAAGGGTGAAAAGAAAACGGAAATAACCTAAACGAAAATACATTAGCGCAAGGGTGAAAAGAAAACGGAAATAACCTAAACGAAAATACATTAGCGCAAGGGTGAAAAGAAAACGGAAATAACCTAAACGAAAATACATTAGCGCAAGGGTGAAAAGAAAACGGAAATAACCTAAACGAAAATACATTAGCGCAAGGGTGAAAAGAAAACGGAAATAACCTAAACGAAAATACATTAGCGCAAGGGTGAAAAGAAAACGGAAATAACCTAAACGAAAATACATTAGCGCAAGGGTGAAAAGAAAACGGAAATAACCTAAACGAAAATACATTAGCGCAAGGGTGAAAAGAAAACGGAAATAACCTAAACGAAAATACATTAGCGCAAGGGTGAAAAGAAGAATTAACTATCGCCTGACTGACGACTGAAATGAAAGAAAAATAAGGTGTTTGTTTTCGTTCGGATACAAACATGGCAATCTAACGTATTTGAAGTATCGATGAAGCTGCTGCCCAAGCAAAGATCCAACGCACTACTCAATACGGCTTGAACACTGCCCCATTGGTAAAGAAATGCCCTTCTAGTCTAGCATTGCTACTTGCTTCAAGCTGCTCTTTAGAAAAGCTAGATTTAAGTAGTTTATTGGGGGATTGCACTACAGGACTACGTGCAACCGTGGCCCCCGGGTTTATTATGTGACCCCAAACCCAATTTTCCCAAAACATAGCCTTGAACCCCCATCTTCTTCTCAGTTTCCCTTAAACTAAACCCTGCGTTGCAATCCCTTCGTTCTTTTACACTCTCATATGGATTCCTAAAGTCTTATAGTGAACGGTCAACACAGGGGAATCGTCAAAGCGGACCGGACGGACTACCCTATTCCCTGCATGAGGCTGTTTGTTCCAGACCCCAAACAGAGACAATCACATTAGTACAAATTACTCCACCCAAGAGAGAACCACCTAAGAAAAGCGGCTCTGTCATCACGTCCAAAATGTGAGGACGGTATGCCAACCCAAAAGATACAACCATATCATAACATTTCCACATTATACCAAAACGGACAATATTGGATTATCTCTTTTTTGTCTTGCTTCTGGGTTGTTCTATTCTAATAGGCACATCCTTGAAGAACTCTTGTAAGGAGACATAAGATCGCAAAGCTACTGTGTAGTACCAACCGACAATACTGTAACCACATTTGCATCCAATTCAGGAGAAGGGACCACTACACTAAAGTCAATCCTTCATCCGGGGGGACATTTCCCATAATTCATCTGGAATGACCCTCTGGTATTTGGGGGCTCCTTAAATAGGCCAAAAAAGCATCTTTTAGGTATGGATTCAGAGGTGGACCACGACCTAACCCAATTGGAAAAGTCTCCCCCACATAGCCTTCTTCCTTTTCGTTGCAAGAGATAGGGTGTGGTTGAATCGCGCCAAGACTCGAGCCACTAATCCTCAAAAGCGTAGAAAAGCGCTTAATAGGATACACTTAATCCTAATAGCATAAAGCCCATGAGGATGATAGTCGTTGGCCAGACATCGGATTGAGATTGGAGAGAAATAAGGACTAAAAACCCCCCACCCAATGTAAAGAATCTCTTGGAAAATACCACAGCTACCTGGATGTGAGATTCCACATGGGGTTTTCGATATAGAAACAGAGAATCTCCCTATTGTTAAGAAAAAGAGAATCTCCCTAATACTTCGTGGTACTTCTGCGCCACAGCTTGGTCGGCAATGAGAACATCATCGCCAAGTACTGCATAATCGGTCAACTTCGGGTACACCTGTTCAGCACACAACCCAATAATGGTGATAAATGCGAACAATGGGGAAGAAGGAGCGAGCCTAATGCCCTTTCAGCACACAACCCAATAATGGTGATAAAATGCGAACAATGGGAAGAAGGAGCGAGCCTAATGCCCTTCAGCACACAACCCAATAATGGTGATAAAATGCGAACAATGGGGAAGAAGGAGCGAGCCTAATGCCCTTCAGCACACAACCCAATAATGGTGATAAAATGCGAACAATGGGGAAGAAGGAGCGAGCCTAATGCCCTTCAGCACACAACCCAATAATGGTGATAAAATGCGAACAATGGGGAAGAAGGAGCGAGCCTAATGCCCTTCAGCACACAACCCAATAATGGTGATAAAATGCGAACAATGGGGAAGAAGGAGCGAGCCTAATGCCCTTCAGCACACAACCCAATAATGGTGATAAAATGCGAACAATGGGGAAGAAGGAGCGAGCCTAATGCCCTTCAGCACACAACCCAATAATGGTGATAAAATGCGAACAATGGGGAAGAAGGAGCGAGCCTAATGCCCTTCAGCACACAACCCAATAATGGTGATAAAATGCGAACAATGGGGAAGAAGGAGCGAGCCTAATGCCCTTCAGCACACAACCCAATAATGGTGATAAAATGCGAACAATGGGGAAGAAGGAGCGAGCCTAATGCCCTTCAGCACACAACCCAATAATGGTGATAAAATGCGAACAATGGGGAAGAAGGAGCGAGCCTAATGCCCTTCAGCACACAACCCAATAATGGTGATAAAATGCGAACAATGGGGAAGAAGGAGCGAGCCTAATGCCCTTCAGCACACAACCCAATAATGGTGATAAAATGCGAACAATGGGGAAGAAGGAGCGAGCCTAATGCCCTTCAGCACACAACCCAATAATGGTGATAAAATGCGAACAATGGGGAAGAAGGAGCGAGCCTAATGCCCTTCAGCACACAACCCAATAATGGTGATAAAATGCGAACAATGGGGAAGAAGGAGCGAGCCTAATGCCCTTCAGCACACAACCCAATAATGGTGATAAAATGCGAACAATGGGGAAGAAGGAGCGAGCCTAATGCCCTTCAGCACACAACCCAATAATGGTGATAAAATGCGAACAATGGGGAAGAAGGAGCGAGCCTAATGCCCCGCAACAAAGCATACTTGGGACGGGACCATTTTCGCCTTACAAAGGCAACATTTATCGCCAGTGCTGAATTAACCACACTAGAGAAGACCAGACCTATCGAACAAGACCTGAATTTCAAACATGATAATAAGCTTCACCGGTCAGTGGCTGCACTAAGATCATAAGAGAAACAAAACAAACCGCCTTGACGGCCGGCCAATGAGCCGATACAAAGGTGATATTAACCATCCATTGGAATGGACTTCAACCCAGATGCAGCCCACTTATGGACCGATATCAATCAATAAAGGCGGATTTACATAATTGCCAATCGCGCTCCTCTTGCCTGCTCCCTCTAAAGAAAGAAAGAAATTGAAACCTAGACGACCAGATACGGATTGGCTGAACACCAACCAGCTTTAATTCGGTGGAATACCGAGATTCTCACAAGTTGGGTAGATATAGGGACCTATACGGTTTTCCAACCAGTCTAGATCCAATCCAGTGAGAATTGTCTTCTTCACATCCAACGGGTAACGAATCAGGTGATGAACAACCCGGACTCAACACCTTGCGCATGCGTGAAGGTTAACAATGAGGCTATTTCATAAGACAGAGAAATCAAGTAGGAATTCCGAACTTTCTGATAGATCCAAATACGGAAGAAAGGTTTTGCTAACAGTATTCATTTAGATATAGATCCAAATACGGAAGAAAGGTTTTGCTAACAGTATTCATTTAGATATAGATCCAAATACGGAAGAAAGGTTTTGCTAACAGTATTCATTTAGATATAGATCCAAATACGGAAGAAAGGTTTTGCTAACAGTATTCATTTAGATATAGATCCAAATACGGAAGAAAGGTTTTGCTAACAGTATTCATTTAGATATAGATCCAAATACGGAAGAAAGGTTTTGCTAACAGTATTCATTTAGATATAGATCCAAATACGGAAGAAAGGTTTTGCTAACAGTATTCATTTAGATATAGATCCAAATACGGAAGAAAGGTTTTGCTAACAGTATTCATTTAGATATAGATCCAAATACGGAAGAAAGGTTTTGCTAACAGTATTCATTTAGATATAGATCCAAATACGGAAGAAAGGTTTTGCTAACAGTATTCATTTAGATATAGATCCAAATACGGAAGAAAGGTTTTGCTAACAGTATTCATTTAGATATAGATCCAAATACGGAAGAAAGGTTTTGCTAACAGTATTCATTTAGATATAGATCCAAATACGGAAGAAAGGTTTTGCTAACAGTATTCATTTAGATATAGATCCAAATACGGAAGAAAGGTTTTGCTAACAGTATTCATTTAGATATAGATCCAAATACGGAAGAAAGGTTTTGCTAACAGTATTCATTTAGATATAGATCCAAATACGGAAGAAAGGTTTTGCTAACAGTATTCATTTAGATATAGATCCAAATACGGAAGAAAGGTTTTGCTAACAGTATTCATTTAGATATAGATCCAAATACGGAAGAAAGGTTTTGCTAACAGTATTCATTTAGATATAGATCCAAATACGGAAGAAAGGTTTTGCTAACAGTATTCATTTAGATATAGATCCAAATACGGAAGAAAGGTTTTGCTAACAGTATTCATTTAGATATAGATCCAAATACGGAAGAAAGGTTTTGCTAACAGTATTCATTTAGATATAGATCCAAATACGGAAGAAAGGTTTTGCTAACAGTATTCATTTAGATATAGATCCAAATACGGAAGAAAGGTTTTGCTAACAGTATTCATTTAGATATAGATCCAAATACGGAAGAAAGGTTTTGCTAACAGTATTCATTTAGATATAGATCCAAATACGGAAGAAAGGTTTTGCTAACAGTATTCATTTAGATATAGATCCAAATACGGAAGAAAGGTTTTGCTAACAGTATTCATTTAGATATAGATCCAAATACGGAAGAAAGGTTTTGCTAACAGTATTCATTTAGATATAGATCCAAATACGGAAGAAAGGTTTTGCTAACAGTATTCATTTAGATATAGATCCAAATACGGAAGAAAGGTTTTGCTAACAGTATTCATTTAGATATAGATCCAAATACGGAAGAAAGGTTTTGCTAACAGTATTCATTTAGATATAGATCCAAATACGGAAGAAAGGTTTTGCTAACAGTATTCATTTAGATATAGATCCAAATACGGAAGAAAGGTTTTGCTAACAGTATTCATTTAGATATAGATCCAAATACGGAAGAAAGGTTTTGCTAACAGTATTCATTTAGATATAGATCCAAATACGGAAGAAAGGTTTTGCTAACAGTATTCATTTAGATATAGATCCAAATACGGAAGAAAGGTTTTGCTAACAGTATTCATTTAGATATAGATCCAAATACGGAAGAAAGGTTTTGCTAACAGTATTCATTTAGATATAGATCCAAATACGGAAGAAAGGTTTTGCTAACAGTATTCATTTAGATATAGATCCAAATACGGAAGAAAGGTTTTGCTAACAGTATTCATTTAGATATAGATCCAAATACGGAAGAAAGGTTTTGCTAACAGTATTCATTTAGATATAGATCCAAATACGGAAGAAAGGTTTTGCTAACAGTATTCATTTAGATATAGATCCAAATACGGAAGAAAGGTTTTGCTAACAGTATTCATTTAGATATAGATCCAAATACGGAAGAAAGGTTTTGCTAACAGTATTCATTTAGATATAGATCCAAATACGGAAGAAAGGTTTTGCTAACAGTATTCATTTAGATATAGATCCAAATACGGAAGAAAGGTTTTGCTAACAGTATTCATTTAGATATAGATCCAAATACGGAAGAAAGGTTTTGCTAACAGTATTCATTTAGATATAGATCCAAATACGGAAGAAAGGTTTTGCTAACAGTATTCATTTAGATATAGATCCAAATACGGAAGAAAGGTTTTGCTAACAGTATTCATTTAGATATAGATCCAAATACGGAAGAAAGGTTTTGCTAACAGTATTCATTTAGATATAGATCCAAATACGGAAGAAAGGTTTTGCTAACAGTATTCATTTAGATATAGATCCAAATACGGAAGAAAGGTTTTGCTAACAGTATTCATTTAGATATAGATCCAAATACGGAAGAAAGGTTTTGCTAACAGTATTCATTTAGATATAGATCCAAATACGGAAGAAAGGTTTTGCTAACAGTATTCATTTAGATATAGATCCAAATACGGAAGAAAGGTTTTGCTAACAGTATTCATTTAGATATAGATCCAAATACGGAAGAAAGGTTTTGCTAACAGTATTCATTTAGATATAGATCCAAATACGGAAGAAAGGTTTTGCTAACAGTATTCATTTAGATATAGATCCAAATACGGAATAAAATGCTACCGTCGTTCAGTTCAAGCCTAGGCCTAGTCCGACTAACATAGGGGATTTCAAAGCCAAGTTTCTATTAAGGAATCAGCACGGGCATAAAGACTCAACGGGGGACTTTTACTCATGTCATATTAGTGAGCGAATTTCCAAGACGGAAAATTCCTTATGACGCATTTCCATCAAGCTCCGCAAGAAAGAAGGAATCGATGAGAGCGAAAGCGAGCTGTAAGGAATGAAAAGGGAATTATGCTTTTCCCAGAGTATCCCCGGATCTCGCTTACCCAGCTAAACGATTATAAACCTTTCTTCCAAATGTAGTAGAGCCCAGCCCGCCCGTTTTTGTGTGGGAGATCCTGAGCGGAGTCATTTGCCAAGCGGGTGCTGTGTACAAGATATAGACATAGAATCCCCAGGTTAGGATATAGGGAAACCAGTAAGTACAAGTTTAGAGTTTTCCTGAGAGTCCCACTAATTGGTTATCATGGGCCATTCGACGAGCAACTCGAAAGCTCAAGAATCAATATAATTCCTGGAGTAGATCGGTAATGTCTTTCTATGGGATTGCCGGTCTATTTATTAGCTTAGCTCTTATTTGTGGTGCACAATTTCGGGTAGTGGTTATGATCGATTCTGTGGTGCACAATTTCGGGTAGTGGTTATGATCGATTCGATAGAAAAGAAGGAATAGTTTTTCTTTTGAGTTGGGGATTCCCTGGAAATAAGAAAAGCATCTTACTCCGATTCCTTATTCCAGAGATTTTTGTCTATCAGAATAGAAAGAAGAGGGATTTTGTCTATCAGAATAGAAAGAATAGGGTATGTATTTACGCTCGGCGTGTCCTTTATATGGAAATCTGAGGTAAGGGGGCCATTCCTTTGACTCTTTACCCTGAGGCCTTGTCAACAAATAATTCATTCAAGATTCTTTTCTTACTTGAGAGTGGAGAGAAGCAACCGTTGAAAGATCATCTGCGGGTGAAGAAGAGAAGCTGTTAGGTCATAGCCTTCAATGGCCGGCCGCGCATCGTTTGTTTTCAAAAAGTAGTTAACCGAGTCGTGGGCGGCAATGCTTGGGCAAGAGAGTAAATCCGTGTTTTGTAGAGTTCCTTCTGATCCTTCGATTTAGGATAAAGAGTCCGAGTTCTACTAATAAGAATAACCACCTTGCTGGCTTCTGGGGAAATGGGGCTTGGCTTCCATTACTTGCTTCAATTGCATTGCTCCGCACCTTCTACTTTCTTGCCTCAGACTTGTGCCTAATCTTCTAAAGATCAACCGCGAGTCAAAGAACTCCTCTTTCGTTGTATACTTATTGGATTAGTAAACTTCTTTTATGGAATTGACTGTCAAAGGTGTGATGGTCTCGCCAATGAATTTCCTCGTTAAACTGCTGGATCTCTTACACACTTATTGCTGAATACCTTTTATGGCTTCCTCTCCAATAGGCAATAGGCCATCCTATCCTAAGGAAGTAGGGGAAGCTAACCCCGCGCTGTTCCGTGTTCCTATTGCGAAGCAGATGTTACTAGTAAAGGTAGTCTGCCCCCTATAGTTTGGTCCTAGCCAGTCAAGTTTCCTATATGAAGGCCCGCAGCAATCAAGGTGATTTTCTTCATTATTCCCCCAGCAGTTCGATAGTCCAATCGTCAGGGTTTCGTCCAATCCGGAGCTCTAAACAGGCCTAGCTAGCAGCCTTAGAAGAATCAAAGCAGAAATGAACCAGAAGGAATCAAAGCAGAAATGAACCAGAAGGAAGCAGAAATGAACCGAGGCTCGCACAGCACTAAGAGTACTTAAGAGAAGGGGCCTCTCGTTGAAAGAGCGATTCGCTATCCGCTTATATACGATATCATCCACTGTGCAACAAGCAGTTCAAGCTGATCCATCTCCTATCCCTCACGTCAGTCACTTTTGTTCATCCTAGTTCTAAATAAAAGAAAGGTTCTCTTGCTCGCTACTGGCTTGGTACTGGTCCCATGTGAGCCGCCCCACGATTCATGCTTTAGGTTCTTCCGATCCTATCAGTAAGTCAGTCCTATCAGCGAGTGGGCCATAGGGCAATGTCCGGGCATCCAAATCAGCTTCTTTATTGTATGACCTGTACCGACTTTATAGCCCCAGCAAGCCAAGCAAGGAAGCTAACCCAAGCAAGCCCTAACCTCAATCCGCTTACAGCAATTGGCCGATTTGACTGGGAGCCCTATTCTGAAAGGAAGGACTGAGCGGAAAGGACTACCGACGTCATTTGTTTGTCAACTAGCATTGTCAATACCTCGGCGAGGAAATGTGAGAAGTGACACTATTTCGTTGGAAGAAGAGGGAGATCAGGTAAGGAAAAAGCCCAATCGAGATGAAAGGAAGATGCCTATTGTGGGTCTGGTCCCTGCTTCCTAACATTGATCGATTACATGGTGTTAGTTAAGCAATTTAGATCGACCTTTCTCATGCAATTGAATGCTCCAAGCGATCAGTCCATTACTTCCTTTGTCCTACTCGACGGTGACCGGCTCAATGGAGCTTGGGCGCTGGCTTTTCGAAACCAAGTTAGGGAATTCATCAGTTCCCTTTTTTGTTTAGAAAGCATTCAAAAAGGCTCTTACGAGAAACACGGAATTGGATTAGCCCATGCAGGAATGGAACCTACTAACAAGGTGATATAGAACTTAGTGTTACCTAACAAAAGAGCTATCAAGGCCACCGGATTCGGAGTAGAACACTCCACACTTCGATTCCACCCACTGATCCTGCTAAGGCCCGAAACCAAAGAGGATAAACTTGCACCGGAACTCTTATAACGCTCGAAACCAAAGCAGAAATGAACCAGAAGGAATCAAAGCAGAAATGAACCAGAAGGAATCAAAGCAGAAATGAACCAGAAGGAATCAAAGCAGAAATGAACCAGAAGGAATCAAAGCAGAAATGAACCAGAAGGAATCAAAGCAGAAATGAACCAGAAGGAATCAAAGCAGAAATGAACCAGAAGGAATCAAAGCAGAAATGAACCAGAAGGAATCAAAGCAGAAATGAACCAGAAGGAATCAAAGCAGAAATGAACCAGAAGGAATCAAAGCAGAAATGAACCAGAAGGAATCAAAGCAGAAATGAACCAGAAGGAATCAAAGCAGAAATGAACCAGAAGGAATCAAAGCAGAAATGAACCAGAAGGAATCAAAGCAGAAATGAACCAGAAGGAATCAAAGCAGAAATGAACCAGAAGGAATCAAAGCAGAAATGAACCAGAAGGAATCAAAGCAGAAATGAACCAGAAGGAATCAAAGCAGAAATGAACCAGAAGGAATCAAAGCAGAAATGAACCAGAAGGAATCAAAGCAGAAATGAACCAGAAGGAATCAAAGCAGAAATGAACCAGAAGGAATCAAAGCAGAAATGAACCAGAAGGAATCAAAGCAGAAATGAACCAGAAGGAATCAAAGCAGAAATGAACCAGAAGGAATCAAAGCAGAAATGAACCAGAAGGAATCAAAGCAGAAATGAACCAGAAGGAATCAAAGCAGAAATGAACCAGAAGGAATCAAAGCAGAAATGAACCAGAAGGAATCAAAGCAGAAATGAACCAGAAGGAATCAAAGCAGAAATGAACCAGAAGGAATCAAAGCAGAAATGAACCAGAAGGAATCAAAGCAGAAATGAACCAGAAGGAATCAAAGCAGAAATGAACCAGAAGGAATCAAAGCAGAAATGAACCAGAAGGAATCAAAGCAGAAATGAACCAGAAGGAATCAAAGCAGAAATGAACCAGAAGGAATCAAAGCAGAAATGAACCAGAAGGAATCAAAGCAGAAATGAACCAGAAGGAATCAAAGCAGAAATGAACCAGAAGGAATCAAAGCAGAAATGAACCAGAAGGAATCAAAGCAGAAATGAACCAGAAGGAATCAAAGCAGAAATGAACCAGAAGGAATCAAAGCAGAAATGAACCAGAAGGAATCAAAGCAGAAATGAACCAGAAGGAATCAAAGCAGAAATGAACCAGAAGGAATCAAAGCAGAAATGAACCAGAAGGAATCAAAGCAGAAATGAACCAGAAGGAATCAAAGCAGAAATGAACCAGAAGGAATCAAAGCAGAAATGAACCAGAAGGAATCAAAGCAGAAATGAACCAGAAGGAATCAAAGCAGAAATGAACCAGAAGGAATCAAAGCAGAAATGAACCAGAAGGAATCAAAGCAGAAATGAACCAGAAGGAATCAAAGCAGAAATGAACCAGAAGGAATCAAAGCAGAAATGAACCAGAAGGAATCAAAGCAGAAATGAACCAGAAGGAATCAAAGCAGAAATGAACCAGAAGGAATCAAAGCAGAAATGAACCAGAAGGAATCAAAGCAGAAATGAACCAGAAGGAATCAAAGCAGAAATGAACCAGAAGGAATCAAAGCAGAAATGAACCAGAAGGAATCAAAGCAGAAATGAACCAGAAGGAATCAAAGCAGAAATGAACCAGAAGGAATCAAAGCAGAAATGAACCAGAAGGAATCAAAGCAGAAATGAACCAGAAGGAATCAAAGCAGAAATGAACCAGAAGGAATCAAAGCAGAAATGAACCAGAAGGAATCAAAGCAGAAATGAACCAGAAGGAATCAAAGCAGAAATGAACCAGAAGGAATCAAAGCAGAAATGAACCAGAAGGAATCAAAGCAGAAATGAACCAGAAGGAATCAAAGCAGAAATGAACCAGAAGGAATCAAAGCAGAAATGAACCAGAAGGAATCAAAGCAGAAATGAACCAGAAGGAATCAAAGCAGAAATGAACCAGAAGGAATCAAAGCAGAAATGAACCAGAAGGAATCAAAGCAGAAATGAACCAGAAGGAATCAAAGCAGAAATGAACCAGAAGGAATCAAAGCAGAAATGAACCAGAAGGAATCAAAGCAGAAATGAACCAGAAGGAATCAAAGCAGAAATGAACCAGAAGGAATCAAAGCAGAAATGAACCAGAAGGAATCAAAGCAGAAATGAACCAGAAGGAATCAAAGCAGAAATGAACCAGAAGGAATCAAAGCAGAAATGAACCAGAAGGAATCAAAGCAGAAATGAACCAGAAGGAATCAAAGCAGAAATGAACCAGAAGGAATCAAAGCAGAAATGAACCAGAAGGAATCAAAGCAGAAATGAACCAGAAGGAATCAAAGCAGAAATGAACCAGAAGGAATCAAAGCAGAAATGAACCAGAAGGAATCAAAGCAGAAATGAACCAGAAGGAATCAAAGCAGAAATGAACCAGAAGGAATCAAAGCAGAAATGAACCAGAAGGAATCAAAGCAGAAATGAACCAGAAGGAATCAAAGCAGAAATGAACCAGAAGGAATCAAAGCAGAAATGAACCAGAAGGAATCAAAGCAGAAATGAACCAGAAGGAATCAAAGCAGAAATGAACCAGAAGGAATCAAAGCAGAAATGAACCAGAAGGAATCAAAGCAGAAATGAACCAGAAGGAATCAAAGCAGAAATGAACCAGAAGGAATCAAAGCAGAAATGAACCAGAAGGAATCAAAGCAGAAATGAACCAGAAGGAATCAAAGCAGAAATGAACCAGAAGGAATCAAAGCAGAAATGAACCAGAAGGAATCAAAGCAGAAATGAACCAGAAGGAATCAAAGCAGAAATGAACCAGAAGGAATCAAAGCAGAAATGAACCAGAAGGAATCAAAGCAGAAATGAACCAGAAGGAATCAAAGCAGAAATGAACCAGAAGGAATCAAAGCAGAAATGAACCAGAAGGAATCAAAGCAGAAATGAACCAGAAGGAATCAAAGCAGAAATGAACCAGAAGGAATCAAAGAGGATAAACTTGCACCGGAACTCTTATAACGCTCTTTTAGCTCGATACCGCCATGAACACAGTACTTGCTCAGGACTAACGCCATGGATACAGGACTAGGCAAGAGCTCATTAAAACATATAATATGAGTTCTGGATGTTGAACTCCTGATTCCAATCTTACTTTCCCTTATCGAAGTCTTTGTCCACTGGCTCTCATTCCAGTACTCCTATCTTGCTTCCTTACTTACACTCATTGTTCTTAGATCGAGTCTCTACTCATTTTTTCAGTCTCTGACCCTAAACACCTTTATAATACCAATATTCGAAAGTCCAGAATCCAATTCATTAGCACAAGGATTGATCAAGCGAGTCAAAGAGTAAAACTCCGTAGTATGAGAAAGAAACTAGAACATCTAGCTCTGTGGTTGCCAACTCTAGTACCGGTATAAGACCCATAAGTATCAGACCTATATAGGGAATGAAAACAAAGAAGTCAGAATCGAAACTCACACCAGCACTAAGATAAGAAGAAACATGGACATCGCATCCGCACAAACATATAGGAAATTGAAAAACATAGAGAAAATTGAGTGACTATTGTCCTGTTTCACCCTAGTGTAGCTAAGCAAACAACTCGTGGAATTACTATAATAAAACAAATAGCAAATATCATATGAAAACACACATATCAATACCAGAAATATAAGTCAACAGAATCATTATTCTAAATGAAAAGAACAATCCATATTATCATAATAAAAGATAGGCAACGCGGGCTTAGCTAAGGGATCGGTGGACTCCGAGAGGATAGGCTCAAAGCTTGTAAGGGGCAAGCGATAGTGGGCAAGCTGGAGTTCAATTCCCAGTTTTTAGTTGTTGTCTTCGATTACTTATTCCGAGTTTAGAGTTCTCGTATGCAGGGAAGTAGCCCATATTCTTTGAGAGTCGCGCTTGCTTCCTTGGCTTTGTTTTGTGTTGATTTCCGCTAGTACTGATTGAATTCCTGTTAGTTTTATGAGCACTTGTTCAATTCTACATCCCTGTCACCACGATTAGAGTAAGTAGTAACATCCTCGGTTCTCCTCAGTTCGGGGCCCGTTCCATTCCTGTATGCCCGGGAAGTTCCCCCCATTCTTTGAATTCCCTCTGTCATTTCACACCATCACTCTTTTACTTACTTTTCTCAAGCTTACTTGCAATAACAGGACTGTAGCCCGGAAACTTCGACTTTTGACCGTTAATATCAGAATAGGACTGGCGCTAACAAGGCCTTACTCCGCCCCTACGGATTTCTACATAAAACCTTGCTTTGACTATATCCAGGGATGAAACCACTCCCAAGTCAAGTCAGTTCTAAGGGGCCGACATACTTTATAAGGATGCTCATAGGGCTAATAAGAATCCAATATGGAATCAGAAGAACGGAACTTACCGAGTCATAACATAACTCTAATAAAGAGAAGAACGCAAAGGAGAAAGAAGGAATTGACACTCCGAAAGCGCCTGCTCCTGCTGACTAATCGAGTGGACTTTCCTGCATCCCTATCCCTTTTTCCGAACAATAGTTTCATTGCGGGTTACTTTAGCACTGCTTTTTTTAGATACGATGACACTCGTACTAGGCGAACTGAAATAGACTCATCACGAACTAACACATAGAAAACGAGAACATAGATTGATGAACCGCTTGTAGCTGACTTCGCAACTGCTCTATATCCAGCTCTTGCCTCAGATACATATACAGCGGATTCTCTTGAAACGGAGTAAGATCCTTATTCTATAACAGCTGACTCACCAATCAAGCTTCTGCGCGAATTGCACTTGTTCCGCGAAAACATTCATAGAATCCATCTCGAGCGCATCTTATAACACTTCCAAATTTCACAGTCAAACATTTCATTCAACATCCTTTATGTAAGCGAAACTCGGATCGCAAACTGGAATGGAATCCATCGCCTCACCTCGCTGTCAACCCTTAAACATGAATGGAATCTCTCCACTTATATAAGCTACAGGTCAACTCGCCTTAGCACACTTAGTCTTGTTTGCTTGTTTCCATCTTCTTAAAGGGATCTTCAGCTTGGAGCGCTACTGTTTGCTTATTCCATCTTCTTAAAGGAAGGGATTCTGCAGCTTGGAGCGCTACTTGTTTGCTTGTTTCCATCTTCTTAAAGGAAGGGATTCTGCAGCTTGGAGCGCTACTTGTTTGCTTGTTTCCATCTTCTTAAAGGAAGGGATTCTGCAGCTTGGAGCGCTACTTGTTTGCTTGTTTCCATATCTTCTTAAAGGAAGGGATTCTGCAGCTTGGAGCGCTACTTGTTTGCTTGTTTCCATCTTCTTAAAGGAAGGGATTCTGCAGCTTGGAGCGCTACTTGTTTGCTTGTTTCCATATCTTCTTAAAGGAAGGGATTCTGCAGCTTGGAGCGCTACTTATTAGTGGGGGTTAGTTATCTTTAGTTCGTTTTTTTCTCCTTCCCTCGAAGGGCTTTCTTAGGTCTTAGATAGAGCAGTCAATTCTTGCCACTAGGGTCTACTCGTGCTCTCAAGAGCTATCGCGAAACAGGCGCTCCTCACTGGCAATGGCCAACCGAATATGATTCAATCGTTTAATCATTCAATGAGTTAATTTGAAAAGTGCAGCCTAAAATCTAGGTTCAATATATTGATTAGTACAGGAAATAACCAATGAGTCTCTTTCTTATAGGAATGTCAACACAATGCTTAACAGCAAGCAAAAGTCACTCCTTACACTGACGTCACTGATGATCTTATTCAAAGCGCTCTTCCTAGGTGCCTAAATCGATTCTCTTTTCTTTCGCCTGAGTGCTAACACTTTCAGGGGTGAGGACTTGCTCTTGACGGAGAATATCCTCTTGCGTAGAAATAGGGCGAATGACTCTCCAGGACAACACCTCAGCTTGCAGTCCTTGACCGAGATACAACACTCGGAACAAGAAGATTTTGTAGAATAAGTAAAAGGTAGATCACCATAAGCAGCATCCGCAGAGCAGAGTAAGCATCTGAAGAGCCGACTCGCTAACAGCTTACTTGATATCTTGATCCGGTTTCAGGACAGAACAACTTCCCTTGAAGACCAGACCCTCACAAACTTTTCCCTAACAAACTTTGCAACTCCTTACTCGTTACTTTAAGACCGAGCTCCGGGGAGGTTACCTGCTTCCAGAAGACCTAGCTCATGATTCGGCTTTTTATTGTTATTCCCCTGAAAGGAGATTCTGACTTTCCATTAAAGATGGAGCACTAGGGTAGTGACTCATGCATTCTATTACATACACCCCGAAGAAACAAAATGGATTGTCCCCCTGTAGTCGAAGAGGAAATCTACTTTCTGGATTTGATCCTTTCAAATTCGATAGTAATTCAACTGGGCCACTACTTTAAGGAACAGTAAACCCTTATTCTGTTGATAAAGCTTCCTCACCCGATCCACTAATTGAATCTTCCTGCTGTGACCAATCTTACGCATTAGACCTAGCCTTCTAAAGCAAACAAACCCCAAGAAAGAGACTCGTCAACAACACTCGCTCGCCCTATAGCTCCACTACAAGAAAGGCAGTCTGCCCCTCTTACTTGCTTCATTACACTCCCTGACATTCAGACTTGCTGAATGAGGCTCATATGACCTAATTCTTACTTGAAAACATAAACTATATTCTGAATAATAAGGAGAAAGAAAGAGCACCACATCCTAGGATTTTAAAGATGGAGCACTAGGGTAGTGACTCATGCATTCTATTACATACACCCCGAAGAAACAAAATGGATTGTCCCCCTGTAGTCGAAGAGGAAATCTACTTTCTGGATTTGATCCTTTCAAATTCGATAGTAATTCAACTGGGCCACTACTTTAAGGAACAGTAAACCCTTATTCTGTTGATAAAGCTTCCTCACCCGATCCACTAATTGAATCTTCCTGCTGTGACCAATCTTACGCATTAGACCTAGCCTTCTAAAGCAAACAAACCCCAAGAAAGAGACTCGTCAACAACACTCGCTCGCCCTATAGCTCCACTACAAGAAAGGCAGTCTGCCCCTCTTACTTGCTTCATTACACTCCCTGAATTCAGACTTGCTGAATGAGGCTCATCTGACTTAATTCTTACTTGAAAACATAAACTATATTCTGAAATAAGGAAAGAGCAACCACATCCTAGGATTCTGACTTTGCAGTTCCATTTTGACTTTAATCTAAAAGCACTAGGTAGGCTCGAGGGAAAAGAATAGTTGAAAGCTGGAAGGTAGATCACCATAAGCAGCATCCGCAGAGCAGAGTAAGCATCTGAAGAGCCGACTCGCTAACAGCTTACTTGATATCTTGATCCGGTTTCAGGACAGAACAACTTCCCTTGAAGACCAGACCCTCACAAACTTTTCCCTAACAAACTTTGCAACTCCTTACTCGTTACTTTAAGACCGAGCTCCGGGGAGGTTACCTGCTTCCAGAAGACCTAGCTCATGATTCGGCTTTTTATTGTTATTCCCCTGAAAGGAGATTCTGACTTTCCCGATGGGCACTTTTCTTCTTTGAATAGGATTGACACGAACGTCACAGGTGTTGTGTTGGCTCAATCCGAAACTCACCGACCCATCTATTTGGTACCATTTGATATAGAATCTCGGGTCTCGACCTATTGAGTGGACCTGAACGCAGTGCTAATCGAACTTCCTAGTCCCCCGAGAGTGTATATAGCATCTCTACGGTCTCGTCTCCCTGTGGGGTGATAGAAAAGATGCGGATTCAACAATATCTCGATTTTATGGAATTTCAAAATAAGATCATATCCTTCACGAGCTCATCTATCCCCTTCCTATTTGTTTGTGTATAATCCCCCTTCTTCTTCACTGCCCCCTTCCCTTCAGTGAGATCATAAATTCCATAGAAGCCAATCTGTCAGACATATACATAGACAACACTTTTTGCTGTGTTTTCTTTCTGGTTACAAATCTTTCTGCAGACTTCAATTTCATTCCTTAATGGAGGGCTAAACTCTGAAGGAAGATTGGGCGGGCTGGGCATACGAATTGATCTCTCTTTCTCTTTCCTGAGCTAAGGAAGTATCCTTTGAATATGTAACTCCCTGTAAGAAAGTAGAAATAAGAAAAGAGGCGAGCATTGATTTCCTCTGCATCGATCCCGATCTAGAAGACTCTCGGAGTGAAATGAGAGACCGAATGAATTGAATTAAGAACCACTCCACTATACTTGAAGTATAGCTTCATTACACGGAGCGGCATTCTTCTTTTCTCCATCGAATAGAAATCCATAGGCTAATTCTTTAAAGAATGAGATGTTTTGAATCCCATTCGTGGGTCACTCACTCGGCTCCGGGGAAGCCAGACCTTTTTTTTCAAGACAACCCGAGAGGGACTTATAGTCGATTTCTCTAAGAATTGTATCACTGCTTCCGTTATGCGCTTTCTGGTTCATGGTCTTTCATCGGGTCAGGCGGATGCTGTCTCTACCGTGGAATCTCATCTCATTCTACTTTCTTTCTTTTCTTTCTGGATTATGAAATGATATAGCAATCAAAGCATTTATGACTATGATATAGCAATCAACGCATTTATGACTAACAGTCCAGTCCAATCTTGAGAGGATCCGCTTTCTATTCTCTTACGATTCTTAAGAATGATTGGGATCTATGTTTCAAGAGGAGAGTGGAGAGTGAATAATTCAGAAAGTAGAAAGTAGAGCTCCCTATATGCTCCTATTCCACGGACATACGAGGGCATTCAACTCCAAGCCACCCGAAACCGAACCTTTTCCTCAACACCCGAACCCGAAAGGCACCAATGCGAGTTTAGCTCTAACCAGGGACGTCGGTCGTAGAGCTCCAATCTCTTTTCCCCTGAAAGGAGATTCTGACTTTCCCGATGGGCACTTTTCTTCTTTGAATAGATTGAACGAACGTCACAGGTGTTGTGTTGGCTCAATCCGAAACTCACCGACCCATCTATTTGGTACCATTTGATATAGAATCTCGGGTCGACCTATTGAGTGGACCTGAACGCAGTGCTAATCGAACTTCCTAGTCCCCAGAGCGTGTTATATAGCATCTCTACGGTCTCGTCTCCCTGTGGGTTGATAGAAAAGATGCGGATTCAACAATATCTCGATTTTATGGAATTTCAAAATAAGATCATATCCTTCACGAGCTCATCTATCCCCTTCCTATTTGTTTGTGTATAATCCCCTTCTTCTTCCACTGCCCCCTTCCCTTCAGTGAGATCATAAATTCCCATAGAAGCCAATCTGTCAGACATATACATAGACAACACTTTTTGCTGTGTTTCTTTCTGGTTACAAAATCTTTCTGCAGACTTCAATTTCATTTCCTTAATGGAGGGCTAAACTCTGAAGGAAGATTGGGCGGGCTGGGCATACGAATTGATCTCTCTTTCTCTTTCCTGAGCTAAGGAAGTATCCTTTGAATATGTAACTCCCTGTAAGAAAGGTAGAAATAAGAAAAGAGGCGAGCATTGATTTCCTCTGCATCGATCCCGATCTAGAAGACTCTCGGAGTGAAATGAGAGACCGAATGAATTGAATTAAGAACCACTCCACTATACTTGAAGTATAGCTTCATTACACGGAGCGGCATTCTTTCTTTTCTTTCTGGATTATGAAATGATATAGCAATCAAAGCATTTATGACTATGATATAGCAATCAAAGCATTTATGACTATGATATAGCAATCAAAGCATTTATGACTATGATATAGCAATCAAAGCATTTATGACTATGATATAGCAATCAAAGCATTTATGACTATGATATAGCAATCAAAGCATTTATGACTATGATATAGCAATCAAAGCATTTATGACTATGATATAGCAATCAAAGCATTTATGACTATGATATAGCAATCAAAGCATTTATGACTATGATATAGCAATCAAAGCATTTATGACTATGATATAGCAATCAAAGCATTTATGACTATGATATAGCAATCAAAGCATTTATGACTATGATATAGCAATCAAAGCATTTATGACTATGATATAGCAATCAAAGCATTTATGACTATGATATAGCAATCAAAGCATTTATGACTATGATATAGCAATCAAAGCATTTATGACTATGATATAGCAATCAAAGCATTTATGACTATGATATAGCAATCAAAGCATTTATGACTATGATATAGCAATCAAAGCATTTATGACTATGATATAGCAATCAAAGCATTTATGACTATGATATAGCAATCAAAGCATTTATGACTATGATATAGCAATCAAAGCATTTATGACTATGATATAGCAATCAAAGCATTTATGACTAACAGTCCAGTCCATCTTGAGAGGATCCGCTTTCTATTCTCTTACGATTCTTAAGAATGATTGGGGATCTATGTTTCGAAGAGAGAGTGAGAGTGAATAATTCAGAAAGTAGAAAGTAGAGCTCCCCTATATTGCTCTATTCCAAGGACATACGAGGCATTCAACTCAAAGCCACCCGAACCGAACCTTTTCCTCAACACCGAACCCGAAAGGCACCAATGCGAGTTTAGCTCTAACCAGGGACGTCGGTCGTAGAGCTCCAATCTCTTTTCCCCTAGATTTACCGAGAATACGAAACAGGCCCGCACGTAGGCAAAAGTGTCTTCAGCCTCACAGATGAGATGATTTGATTAGCTTCAGTGGGCAGTGCGATGCTAACTCAAGAAGGTCTTAGAGGACCCCAGCCTCTTTGATCCAAAAAGCCTAATTATTCGGTTCGGACTTCCGACTTCTTGGATTTTTGACTTAAGGACCACTCGTCTTCTATATTTTGTTGAGTCATTACATTCATATGGAATAAGTTATGGAATTACCCGTCTTAAGAGCAGCTTCATCCACAATTCTTAGAAATCAATAAATAATGAATCCAATATTCTATGTTACCGGAAAGATTCTCCGATTCCAGGCCGAATCCCTTCCTTTTTTCTGGATATCTGGTTTTGTAAGCATATTCAACCCAGCTTTGTTGAAATAGTTTAGTGCGTCTTCGGTTCGGATAGACAATTACTGTCCCATTATTCTAGGAGTTCAACAAGAGAGAAGATGATTCCTTCTTTTCAAGGAGTTTTCTTCGGTAACCGAAATCTTAAGAATTGAAACACTCCTGCGCCGATATTCCATTCCTTAAGCTTGAAGTCAGGAAAACAAAATAAACATGCTGCGGGGCAAGACAAGACGTTGTGCTAACGCGAGCCGACCTAATGTATACTTACGGAGTTCTGCTGAACAAGCACGGAGGAAACATTATTCTTTATTGAATTGAAGTGAAGAAAAGAAAAGAAGAACTCGCTAACTGCCTTTATTCTATATTAAAGTTTGTTCCAGAGGTGAGGTATCAAATCATATATGATGACATATGCCCCACACCTATAGGATGATGGTTCAAAAAAGCCATATGACTGGTTACTACCCCCAATGCTATATGATGGTTCCCAAAATCCATATGCTTGGCCCAATGCTTTCGTCTCAGGCCTCGTGATTCAATCCATTCTCTCACCTCGAGCAGTGAGAAGCGCTGGGGATTCTCTACAAGAAAACACTTTCGGGAACGGCCCCATGCCAAAAGGCGCCTGCCTCTATCATGTCATACTAAGGCATGCTCTACTCTCCCCCAGATGCTATTATCCTCGTGTGCATTGCTTTTGAGTTTCGCTCACTCTCCAGAGAGTTAGGAAATCCGTTTCGACGACTGTAATTGGGCAAAAATGAAAGCTGCGAGAAATACTTATATACTAGCTTGCTCCGCTTCGAGAAATACTTATATACTGCTTGCTCCGCTTCGAGAAATACTTATATACTGCTTGCTCCGCTTCGAGAAATACTTATATACTGCTTGCTCCGCTTCGAGAAATACTTATATACTGCTTGCTCCGCTTCGAGAAATACTTATATACTGCTTGCTCCGCTTCGAGAAATACTTATATACTGCTTGCTCCGCTTCGAGAAATACTTATATACTGCTTGCTCCGCTTCGAGAAATACTTATATACTGCTTGCTCCGCTTCGAGAAATACTTATATACTGCTTGCTCCGCTTCGAGAAATACTTATATACTGCTTGCTCCGCTTCGAGAAATACTTATATACTGCTTGCTCCGCTTCGAGAAATACTTATATACTGCTTGCTCCGCTTCGAGAAATACTTATATACTGCTTGCTCCGCTTCGAGAAATACTTATATACTGCTTGCTCCGCTTCGAGAAATACTTATATACTGCTTGCTCCGCTTCGAGAAATACTTATATACTGCTTGCTCCGCTTCGAGAAATACTTATATACTGCTTGCTCCGCTTCGAGAAATACTTATATACTGCTTGCTCCGCTTCGAGAAATACTTATATACCACCTATATAATCAATTATAATACATCGAAAAATACATCGAAACACATTGCCTATGGAATGGATAAAGAAGGACTGGCTGGGGATTTCACTCATTGGATTGCATCTGCTCGATAAGCCAGTTTGGAGGCAATTTACGATTTATTCAAGAAAGCCTTGCTATTTGGGGGGGAATTTAAGAAGAATTGGCAGCACATTCATCCACACTAGAGCCGAACGGGCCTAATCCTGAAGAAAGCTCAAAAGCGCTGGTTGATGAATACCCGCCTTCCTTGTTCAAGATGCTAAGGTATTCGGAGATTTTCTCAAAGGCCGATTGATTGTTCAGGAGAAATCAATAAGGAGCCGCAATGACCACTTCTTTTAAATAAGGGAAGAGAGCAGCAATGACCAATTCCTTATTCTTTGCCACTTTAGACGAATATCTCCATTTTCTTATGTGGCCGACTCGAGCTTCTCACGCTGTCAGATCATCTCATCTCTCTCCTATAGAGGAAATAGAGGAAAGTCAAAGAGCATTGAAGGATTCCTGACCTCACACCGAATAAAAGACAGATTCTGAGCTCAGGTCTCTGTCCTTATTTCTAATTTGGATTCTCTTTCGGATTTTCATTCAATTTCTCATTGTTTGTATTATGAGGAGAGGGAAGGAAATCATATTGGTAATGTCGTCGGAAGGAGTGAAACTCGAGAGGGAAGGAAATCATATTGGTAATGTCGTCGGAAGGAGTGAAACTCGAGAGGGAAGGAAATCATATTGGTAATGTCGTCGGAAGGAGTGAAACTCGAGAGGGAAGGAAATCATATTGGTAATGTCGGAAGGAGTGAAACTCGAGAGGGAAGGAAATCATATTGGTAATGTCGTCGGAAGGAGTGAAACTCGAGAGGGAAGGAAATCATATTGGTAATGTCGTCGGAAGGAGTGAAACTCGAGAGGGAAGGAAATCATATTGGTAATGTCGGAAGGAGTGAAACTCGAGAGGGAAGGAAATCATATTGGTAATGTCGTCGGAAGGAGTGAAACTCGAGAGGGAAGGAAATCATATTGGTAATGTCGGAAGGAGTGAAACTCGAGAGGGAAGGAAATCATATTGGTAATGTCGTCGGAAGGAGTGAAACTCGAGAGGGAAGGAAATCATATTGGTAATGTCGTCGGAAGGAGTGAAACTCGAAGAAATCAATTAACGGGGAGAGGGGCGCCTTTGGGAACACGGACACAGGTTGTTATTTCATATAGCTCAGAAAGCTCAATTCCATATCTCACTGCTCCGAAGATCAAAATCCGTCTTTGTTAAGAATTGCAACACCCATGAGAATCAAGAGGATATCTTCGCCCAGGGACAGGACAACAGGCCTCACGGAACACTGGCTCACTACTTTACGGCGGCTCACTACTTTACGGCGGCTCACTACTTTACGGCGGCTCACTACTTTACGGCGGCTCACTACTTTACGGCGGCTCACTACTTTACGGCGGCTCACTACTTTACGGCGGCTCACTACTTTACGGCGGCTCACTACTTTACGGCGGCTCACTACTTTACGGCGGCTCACTACTTTACGGCGGCTCACTACTTTACGGCGGCTCACTACTTTACGGCGGCTCACTACTTTACGGCGGCTCACTACTTTACGGCGGCTCACTACTTTACGGCGGCTCACTACTTTACGGCGGCTCACTACTTTACGGCGGCTCACTACTTTACGGCGGCTCACTACTTTACGGCGGCTCACTACTTTACGGCGGCTCACTACTTTACGGCGGCTCACTACTTTACGGCGGCTCACTACTTTACGGCGGCTCACTACTTTACGGCGGCTCACTACTTTACGGCGGCTCACTACTTTACGGCGGCTCACTACTTTACGGCGGCTCACTACTTTACGGCGGCTCACTACTTTACGGCGGCTCACTACTTTACGGCGGCTCACTACTTTACGGCGGCTCACTACTTTACGGCGGCTCACTACTTTACGGCGGCTCACTACTTTACGGCGGCTCACTACTTTACGGCGGCTCACTACTTTACGGCGGCTCACTACTTTACGGCGGCTCACTACTTTACGGCGGCTCACTACTTTACGGCGGCTCACTACTTTACGGCGGCTCACTACTTTACGGCGGCTCACTACTTTACGGCGGCTCACTACTTTACGGCGGCTCACTACTTTACGGCGGCTCACTACTTTACGGCGGCTCACTACTTTACGGCGGCTCACTACTTTACGGCGGCTCACTACTTTACGGCGGCTCACTACTTTACGGCGGCTCACTACTTTACGGCGGCTCACTACTTTACGGCGGCTCACTACTTTACGGCGGCTCACTACTTTACGGCGGCTCACTACTTTACGGCGGCTCACTACTTTACGGCGGCTCACTACTTTACGGCGGCTCACTACTTTACGGCGGCTCACTACTTTACGGCGGCTCACTACTTTACGGCGGCTCACTACTTTACGGCGGCTCACTACTTTACGGCGGCTCACTACTTTACGGCGGCTCACTACTTTACGGCGGCTCACTACTTTACGGCGGCTCACTACTTTACGGCGGCTCACTACTTTACGGCGGCTCACTACTTTACGGCGGCTCACTACTTTACGGCGGCTCACTACTTTACGGCGGCTCACTACTTTACGGCGGCTCACTACTTTACGGCGGCTCACTACTTTACGGCGGCTCACTACTTTACGGCGGCTCACTACTTTACGGCGGCTCACTACTTTACGGCGGCTCACTACTTTACGGCGGCTCACTACTTTACGGCGGCTCACTACTTTACGGCGGCTCACTACTTTACGGCGGCTCACTACTTTACGGCGGCTCACTACTTTACGGCGGCTCACTACTTTACGGCGGCTCACTACTTTACGGCGGCTCACTACTTTACGGCGGCTCACTACTTTACGGCGGCTCACTACTTTACGGCGGCTCACTACTTTACGGCGGCTCACTACTTTACGGCGGCTCACTACTTTACGGCGGCTCACTACTTTACGGCGGCTCACTACTTTACGGCGGCTCACTACTTTACGGCGGCTCACTACTTTACGGCGGCTCACTACTTTACGGCGGCTCACTACTTTACGGCGGCTCACTACTTTACGGCGGCTCACTACTTTACGGCGGCTCACTACTTTACGGCGGCTCACTACTTTACGGCGGCTCACTACTTTACGGCGGCTCACTACTTTACGGCGGCTCACTACTTTACGGCGGCTCACTACTTTACGGCGGCTCACTACTTTACGGCGGCTCACTACTTTACGGCGGCTCACTACTTTACGGCGGCTCACTACTTTACGGCGGCTCACTACTTTACGGCGGCTCACTACTTTACGGCGGCTCACTACTTTACGGCGGCTCACTACTTTACGGCGGCTCACTACTTTACGGCGGCTCACTACTTTACGGCGGCTCACTACTTTACGGCGGCTCACTACTTTACGGCGGCTCACTACTTTACGGTGGCTCACTACTTTACGGCGGCTCACTACTTTACGGCGGCTCACTACTTTACGGCGGCTCACTACTTTACGGCGGCTCACTACTTTACGGCGGCTCACTACTTTACGGCGGCTCACTACTTTACGGCGGCTCACTACTTTACGGCGGCTCACTACTTTACGGCGGCTCACTACTTTACGGCGGCTCACTACTTTACGGCGGCTCACTACTTTACGGCGGCTCACTACTTTACGGCGGCTCACTACTTTACGGCGGCTCACTACTTTACGGCGGCTCACTACTTTACGGCGGCTCACTACTTTACGGCGGCTCACTACTTTACGGCGGCTCACTACTTTACGGCGGCTCACTACTTTACGGCGGCTCACTACTTTACGGCGGCTCACTACTTTACGGCGGCTCACTACTTTACGGTGGCTCACTACTTTACGGCGGCTCACTACTTTACGGTGGCTCACTACTTTACGGCGGCTCACTACTTTACGGCGGCTCACTACTTTACGGCGGCTCACTACTTTACGGCGGCTCACTACTTTACGGCGGCTCACTACTTTACGGCGGCTCACTACTTTACGGCGGCTCACTACTTTACGGTGGCTCACTACTCACTTCTTAGGCGGCTCACAACACTATTAACAAATAGGAGTTTTTTTTCTAAGCGGAGTCGTCTTCCTTTCTCTGCCTTTGCCTTTGATCTTTCGGCAGGAGTTTCGACTAGACAAGCAAGTAGCTAGCCTTAATCTGAATGGCACTCTGGAGCCTCTAATCTCAGATTGAATGGAATTTCCTCTCTCTTTTGCTCCCTGATTCTCCTTATTAACCTATGCTATATGATTTCCACTGTCTGAATCTTAATCATATGGAATCTTTTACTTTTGCATTAGGAGTGTAGTAGGCAACACTGATTCATTCTCATCCACTCGATCAACGCCATAGGAAGGGCGCAAAGGTACTCTCCCTATGGATCTCTACTCTCTTTTCTCTTTTGAAGTAAAGCCGCTCATCTCCGTTCTCATGCTAAGGGGCGTTGCTACTTACTATCTCATATCTCATAAGCTCTGCAGTCATTGGAGCTGAAGCGGTCGGGCCACACTACATTATCAACATATAGTCTAAAGGAGAGGAGTAGCGTCGTTGCTGTCTATACGATCTCACTCAAAGTGTCTGAACCGAACCTTTTTGATAGGCCTACTAGGTTTAACAACCATAGGAGAGACTCTACAGGCTCCCGCGCATAAAGTATTTCTACAACACTCGATACTTGTCCCAAAAGAAGTCAAGGCACGATCCGGATCTGTAGCGCTTGTGGTATTGTTGCAGGGTTAAGGTCAGAATCATAAGTAATTGTTTCCATCTTTCGAGCAAGCACCGAGTCCACCAACCAACAGCGGACTTCCTTTCATTTTCGGATTAATTATCTGGAGCAGCCCTTAAGTAATTGGGAATGTCTTGTTCGGGTGTTGTCTTTAAGTGGAGAGTTCGGTTCGGGTCTTCAAGGAAAGTCCAAGTTGTTGACGACGAGCGGTGCGGTTCATCAAGTTCCGTAGAGGCCGGGGAAAGAGCACCACTACACTCAATGTAAGATACCGGTCAACTCATTTTATGTGGAATCGAATTCGGCTCTTTTCACTCTTTAGAACAAGCAATAGAGTTTCGAGAACAAGCTTAGGAATGAAGCAAGGGTTCAGATGCCTACATTGGTGATTAAAAGCATTGGTGATGAAAAGGCTCTCGCAAGGGAAGGGCTACTACTAATAATAATTCCCTTGAATCTCGA
This sequence comes from Musa balbisiana, assembly GCA_004837865.1. Lineage (NCBI taxonomy): Eukaryota > Viridiplantae > Streptophyta > Magnoliopsida > Zingiberales > Musaceae > Musa > Musa balbisiana. The sequence goes on from PYDT01000084.1 coordinate 237,688, forward strand.
AACAAGCAAATACTCCTCTCCTAGCTGAAGGATCCCTTTAAAGAATCTGGAAATAAGCAAGAACAAGTAACGATTGCGCCTATCTTCTATTCAACAGGTTCGGGTGCCTACTTATTTGTATAGGGCGCCTTCCTTATAGTCTAGCATGAGGATGCCGCCTAGCTGAGTTCAACAAGTTGAGTGCCCCGACTAGCTGAGTTCAACAAGTCAGGAGTCAGGAGCTTGATCGGGATCATAATCTTACAAGCAACTGCTAGACAAGGGTAGTTTCAAGTCTCTAATCTCTTTGGGGTGCGAAAGTCATTGTATCCAGAATAAGTAGTGCTTGTTAAGTCGACTCTAGAATCCGCGAAGTTGGGTGCAAGTCAAAGATGCGAATGCAATTGCAATAAGGTATGGATTGAGGTAAGATTACTACCTAATATACTAGGGCAGGGCTCAAAAGATTCAATAAGTTCTTTGACGTCAGAGAAAAAGAAAGCTTAGGCGCAAGAAACTAGTTACGGAGTTAGCGAGTTGGTTAGGGCTTTAATACGGCATTTGTAGCCTCGACGTTAGGCGCTCATGACCTTTTGCTTCAAAGCTCATATTGGCTTGGCGACCCGAAACATTAATAAGTTTGCTTGTTCACCGAAACTCACTTGAATCCAAAATAGAAGCACCCCGCATCCCCAAGAGTAAGCTAACGATAATAGATGAATCTAACAGAGCAAGCATTGTTTCCAGATTCACTAACGGAACTCAAAAGAATAATAAGAGAATATGGGCAGCCGAACCCTAGATGAAAGTACTTCATTTTGACCTGACACTGTTGCTTGCTCTCCGAACTCTAAAGAAAAGAAAAGAATGGAAATGCATGACTCTAAAGAAAACAAGAAAAAGAATTGAGTGTGCACCTACCTTATATGTTAAAGTAAAAGTAACTTAACTGCTAAACGAAAAGAACCTACACGCACGTAAGCACGACGGCTTGCTTGTTCTCCGTTACTTACTGCTTTTCATTCAAGTGAACCAACTCAAGACTCTAAGAACTAAGGTAGGCACCTCGGGAAGTCAACTAACGCACTTGTGTTCGAAAGAAAAGAATATTTACACCCCAAACACCTGGCCAGAACTCGACTTTCCCTCACACTGCTCGCACACCAGTACTAGGTTCTTTCTTACCGTTCCGTAAACCTTAACCGCATAGCATAGTGGGCATGTTACTCAACACTTTATGTGCTTTTTTTGATTCCAGTTGTTGTCTTAGGCCTTGCCCGCCTTTCGTCGTTGCTTGGCCCCCGATGCTCTAGTAGTGACTTTTGGTGCTTCTTCAAATGGAGTGTCTTTTAGTGTCTTGGCCGGTATTAAACAAGAACAGGAGCTGGCTACTTGCTTCACTGCATACCCTCTTGAACTAAGATCTGAGTTTTACTGGAGTTTTGTAAGAGCGGCTGCCACTTTCAGTTATCTTTCTTATATAATGACTTTTGAACTAGCTTCTTTACTGGCTCAAGAACGGAAAGATACTTCACTTTTGTACACCTCGCATCAAAGGTTGTGCTACAGCAGGACAATAGCCTTCTCTGCACGACCGACATCAAGCCAATCACCTATATAATGACCCTTTCTATTCAATCCACCAATAGACACAGCTTGTTCTTTGTTTTGCCCCAACTGCCCTTTAAGAAGCCGGATCCAGTCCAGTAGAAAGAAATCTTATATAGGACTTTTGAACTAGCTTCTTTACTGGCTCAAGAACGGAAAGATACTTCACTTTTGTACACCTCGCATCAAAGGTTGTGCTACAGCAGGACAATAGCCTTTCTCTGCACGACCGACATCAAGCCAATCACCTATATAATGACCCTTTCTATTCAATCCACCAATAGACACAGCTTGTTCTTTGTTTTGCCCCAACTGCCCTTTAAGAAGCCGGATCCAGTCCAGTAGAAAGAAATCTTATATAATGACTTTTGAACTAGCTTCTTTACTGGCTCAAGAACGGAAAGATACTTCACTTTTGTACACCTCGCATCAAAGGTTGTGCTACAGCAGGACAATAGCCTTTCTCTGCACGACCGACATCAAGCCAATCACCTATATAATGACCCTTTCTATTCAATCCACCAATAGACACAGCTTGTTCTTTGTTTTGCCCCAACTGCCCTTTAAGAAGCCGGATCCAGTCCAGTAGAAAGAAATCTTATATAATGACTTTTGAACTAGCTTCTTTACTGGCTCAAGAACGGAAAGATACTTCACTTTTGTACACCTCGCATCAAAGGTTGTGCTACAGCAGGACAATAGCCTTTCTCTGCACGACCGACATCAAGCCAATCACCTATATAATGACCCTTTCTATTCAATCCACCAATAGACACAGCTTGTTCTTTGTTTTGCCCCAACTGCCCTTTAAGAAGCCGGATCCAGTCCAGTAGAAAGAAATCTTATATAATGACTTTTGAACTAGCTTCTTTACTGGCTCAAGAACGGAAAGATACTTCACTTTTGTACACCTCGCATCAAAGGTTGTGCTACAGCAGGACAATAGCCTTTCTCTGCACGACCGACATCAAGCCAATCACCTATATAATGACCCTTTCTATTCAATCCACCAATAGACACAGCTTGTTCTTTGTTTTGCCCCAACTGCCCTTTAAGAAGCCGGATCCAGTCCAGTAGAAAGAAATCTTATATAATGACTTTTGAACTAGCTTCTTTACTGGCTCAAGAACGGAAAGATACTTCACTTTTGTACACCTCGCATCAAAGGTTGTGCTACAGCAGGACAATAGCCTTTCTCTGCACGACCGACATCAAGCCAATCACCTATATAATGACCCTTTCTATTCAATCCACCAATAGACACAGCTTGTTCTTTGTTTTGCCCCAACTGCCCTTTAAGAAGCCGGATCCAGTCCAGTAGAAAGAAATCTTATATAATGACTTTTGAACTAGCTACTCCTTAGCTACTAGGCAACGAACTATACTTTACTCGCACTCAGAACTAGACGTTACTCGCACTGCTTCCACAGCGGATGTGGACTCTTTAGATGCTGACTTAGCGGTTGCTGCTGACTTGTGATTGTTTCCTACTTACTTAATAGGTCCAGTATCATTCTTTCATTCCAGTTTCATTCCTAAAAGAAGGGTGTTGGCGTTAGGGCTTGGTTCTTTGCCTTTGTTGTAGTGGATTGGCTGGCCCATCCTTATAGAATCTGTCCTGTGTTCGTCAACCATGGCTACAGTCAGGTTACCCGTCAGCTGGATATCAAGCCAAAGAATGCCCTGTTTACCCTTGAACTAGTAGTGGCCCAGCCCAGTTTCATCAGTATTTTTAGCAAGAGGAGAGCGCACCAGGAAGTTAATCAGTATCCGATAAGGGAGTCGTTTCTATTTCCATTCTGATTTTAGTGTTGACTCGGCACGTAAGGGAGTTGTTGACTCAACAAGTTAACCGCCGCATACAATCAGTTCTTTTAACCAAAAAACCCAGTTGACAGCCCAGCCCAAACAAGTAGTAGAGTAGATGAAACAGTTGCCTTATACTAACAGCCTTATTGCTTATAAGTCATTAACTGAGTTGCAGCGTATCACTTTATTGCCTTACAGAGTCGCCTTAGAAGCATATTAGTTGCGCGTATAAGAGAATAAATAATACAAAATTGCCAGCGCATTAGATACAGTGAAACCTTAGGGCAGTATGGGAGATTAGCCTCATTCTGGTATCAAACTCTTGGTCTCCATCTGTTCTTATTAGAAGATGTAATTCACAATAGTGCAATGATGGGTGTTGGCGACCAGGTGCAAAGATGGGTGTTCTCAGCAAGAAACAAGTAAACTGCCTTTAATTAATGGGAAAGTGAACTATACCGCCGAATGAGCTAGGTATTCTAGAAGGAAGTGACCAGTAAGTCAGAAATGCACTCGCCAATATCAACCTAGAAATAAAGTAACAATTGCACTAAGTAGTATAACCTCTTCTGCTCCCATGCTTGTTTGAAATGAACGACAACTACTTGCTCCACCTGTTCTTGGACTTATTATGGAGGCCTATTACTTCTCAACTCTAAAGTCAAACAATTCCACTATGACATAAAGAGTTGCCTGAGTGGGTATGTGTCTCTCGAATCAATCTATGAGGGGTGCAAAGTTAAGTAGGGGTGCCTCGCCTTAGGAGGTCTCTCGAATCAATCTATGAGGGGTGCAAAAAGTCAAGTAGGGGTGCCGTGCCCTATTTACTATCAAACAAATACAGATTAAACAGCTCATCTCTCTGCTCTGGGCTCGATTCAATCTATTGGGCGGTGTTGGGCTCTGTATTTACGACTCCTTATTCCAAGTTGAGAGTTAGGGCATCGCATCGCTCGTTAGCCACTCTGGGGCATAGGAATCACACTCAGTCATATAAGAATAAGAAGCACCTTCTCTCCAACACAATCAGAGAAATCCTTAGTAGAAGAAAATGTCCCCGCTCGCTGTTCCATCTACCACAAAGAAGGCGCTTGCTTTGCTTACTTTAGTTATTTACCCACTGTCCTCCTAACGTGCAACATGATACTAAGCTTGTTCCCGCAACTATGGAAGAGAGGCAACCCTTTCCAAATACTGAACTTTACTGTCTAGCGCACCTGCTTGTGGAATTTCACTGAACGACAATCAATATAAAGAAAGTCACAACGCCCTAGAGTCTATAATATAGAAAATCAAATAGTAAACAACACTGCTTTCAAACTCGACTATGCCCTTATACCTCAAGTCAACAACACAGTTTTCATACGATACTATTCCCTTGAAGTTCCAATTATTCCAAGAAGGGATTCCCTTAATAACGACAAGAACTGCTTCCTACAAGCTTTGTGAAGCACGTTATAGAACATTGCCTCTCGTCTCCTTTCCTGGCCCTTAACGGTACGAGCTTAAGTCTCCTTTCCTGGCCCTTAACGGTACGAGCTTAAGTCTCCTTTCTGGCCCTTAACGGTACGAGCTTAAGTCTCCTTTCCTGGCCCTTAACGGTACGAGCTTAAGTCTCCTTTCCTGGCCCTTAACGGTACGAGCTTAAGTCTCCTTTCCTGGCCCTTAACGGTACGAGCTTAAGTCTCCTTTCCTGGCCCTTAACGGTACGAGCTTAAGTCTCCTTTCCTGGCCCTTAACGGTACGAGCTTAAGTCTCCTTTCCTGGCCCTTAACGGTACGAGCTTAAGTCTCCTTTCCTGGCCCTTAACGGTACGAGCTTAAGTCTCCTTTCCTGGCCCTTAACGGTACGAGCTTAAGTCTCCTTTCCTGGCCCTTAACGGTACGAGCTTAAGTCTCCTTTCCTGGCCCTTAACGGTACGAGCTTAAGTCTCCTTTCCTGGCCCTTAACGGTACGAGCTTAAGTCTCCTTTCCTGGCCCTTAACGGTACGAGCTTAAGTCTCCTTTCCTGGCCCTTAACGGTACGAGCTTAAGTCTCCTTTCCTGGCCCTTAACGGTACGAGCTTAAGTCTCCTTTCCTGGCCCTTAACGGTACGAGCTTAAGTCTCCTTTCCTGGCCCTTAACGGTACGAGCTTAAGTCTCCTTTCCTGACCCTTAACGGTACGAGCTTAAGTCTCCTTTCCTGGCCCTTAACGGTACGAGCTTAAGTCTCCTTTCCTGGCCCTTAACGGTACGAGCTTAAGTCTCCTTTCCTGGCCCTTAACGGTACGAGCTTAAGTCTCCTTTCCTGGCCCTTAACGGTACGAGCTTAAGTCTCCTTTCCTGGCCCTTAACGGTACGAGCTTAAGTCTCCTTTCCTGGCCCTTAACGGTACGAGCTTAAGTCTCCTTTCCTGGCCCTTAACGGTACGAGCTTAAGTCTCCTTTCCTGGCCCTTAACGGTACGAGCTTAAGTCTCCTTTCCTGGCCCTTAACGGTACGAGCTTAAGTCTCCTTTCCTGGCCCTTAACGGTACGAGCTTAAGTCTCCTTTCCTGGCCCTTAACGGTACGAGCTTAAGTCTCCTTTCCTGGCCCTTAACGGTACGAGCTTAAGTCTCCTTTCCTGGCCCTTAACGGTACGAGCTTAAGTCTCCTTTCCTGGCCCTTAACGGTACGAGCTTAAGTCTCCTTTCCTGGCCCTTAACGGTACGAGCTTAAGTCTCCTTTCCTGGCCCTTAACGGTACGAGCTTAAGTCTCCTTTCCTGGCCCTTAACGGTACGAGCTTAAGTCTCCTTTCCTGGCCCTTAACGGTACGAGCTTAAGTCTCCTTTCCTGGCCCTTAACGGTACGAGCTTAAGTCTCCTTTCCTGGCCCTTAACGGTACGAGCTTAAGTCTCCTTTCCTGGCCCTTAACGGTACGAGCTTAAGTCTCCTTTCCTGGCCCTTAACGGTACGAGCTTAAGTCTCCTTTCCTGGCCCTTAACGGTACGAGCTTAAGTCTCCTTTCCTGGCCCTTAACGGTACGAGCTTAAGTCTCCTTTCCTGGCCCTTAACGGTACGAGCTTAAGTCTCCTTTCCTGGCCCTTAACGGTACGAGCTTAAGTCTCCTTTCCTGGCCCTTAACGGTACGAGCTTAAGTCTCCTTTCCTGGCCCTTAACGGTACGAGCTTAAGTCTCCTTTCCTGGCCCTTAACGGTACGAGCTTAAGTCTCCTTTCCTGGCCCTTAACGGTACGAGCTTAAGTCTCCTTTCCTGGCCCTTAACGGTACGAGCTTAAGTCTCCTTTCCTGGCCCTTAACGGTACGAGCTTAAGTCTCCTTTCCTGGCCCTTAACGGTACGAGCTTAAGTCTCCTTTCCTGGCCCTTAACGGTACGAGCTTAAGTCTCCTTTCCTGGCCCTTAACGGTACGAGCTTAAGTCTCCTTTCCTGGCCCTTAACGGTACGAGCTTAAGTCTCCTTTCCTGGCCCTTAACGGTACGAGCTTAAGTCTCCTTTCCTGGCCCTTAACGGTACGAGCTTAAGTCTCCTTTCCTGGCCCTTAACGGTACGAGCTTAAGTCTCCTTTCCTGGCTCGAGAGCTTAAGTTTCCTGCTTCCCTTGCCGATCCGAACTCAAGAACGAACCTAGCTTGTGCTCCAGCTCTGTAAGCGCAAGTAAAAGAAACAGAATGCATTTCATCTTTTGAGTGCGGAAGATCAGATTGCTTTCTCTCTATCTAGAAGAGCGAGCTTGACTTCCAGTATCCTTTACCTTCAAGCTGTGGTGCACTTGATTCTTTTGTACTCAATTCAACACTAACGCACAGTAAGCTAACGCGAGTCGGAAGCTGCTCTTATTCTTAAAACGATATGATTAAAGTAAAGCACCGAACCCATCTCCGCGACTTAGCAGAAGCACACGCCATAATCAACCTCCACTGGGCGAGATCGAGCACTGCACCTTAAGTTCATAAGTGGGAATCAATCCACTACACGCCATAATCAACCTCCACTGGGCGAGATCGAGCACTGCACCTTAAGTTCATAAGTGGGAATCATCAATCCATATTCTTTTCTTCACTTCCTGGTCCTGTTTGACTCTGAAAGTGGTAAGTGGTGTTTCGAGTTTCGTCTATAAGATCATCTCTTGGCGAACGAGTGCCCACTATGCGGTAAAGTGTATAAAGTGACCGAGAAAGAAGCTCCTTATTTTTAGCCCTCCATCTCTTCTTTTCTCTGTACTTCCCCGAACTCACCTTTACTTTCGAAAGACCGACCTTGGTTTTTTTCTCTGCTCTACCTGCTTTTTGCTTTAATCACTTAGATAGGCACCTCGAGACTAATCCGACAGGGGCATTCGCAACGGCAGCTATTCCTTTGACTTTGCTTGGAGTACGTTTTCCTCAAGTTAGAGTTGTGGTCGACCTCTTTCACTTAGTAACTGTAACTTCTTGCCTTCTTTACCTTGACTTGACTTCCCCCGCTCAGCTCACTCCACTCCTCTCCTGTTACTGACTAAGAACTGATCTCACAGCTGATTCTGTTGTCGAACTATACTTTACCCTCTTCTTTACCTGCATCTTTTGTTGAAACTTAATATTCAGTTGAAACTTCATCTTATCTATACGACTTTCCTTGAAACCCAATCACCGAACCTATACTTAATAAGCGCTTCTCTTTCTACGAGAGCACCCTCACTTACTTGACTTTGATGCTTGGACATTGACTACTTTGACCCCACCGCTTATTGAGTTGGGCCATAAGAAAGGTTGTAGGATTGTCCCGCTGTAGCACAACTTCTAGTTCACTTGCTTGTTTGAATTGAATTGAAGAACTCCCGTGAGCCGATGACTACGAAGAAAGCACTTGTTCCGTTCTCAAGTGAAGTTATGGTGTTTAAGCTAATGCTGTTGGGGTTGAAAGATCTTGATCCGTAGTTGGCGCAGCTGCCCTAGGTGGTGTTGTAGAAAGTCAGTTAGCAAGAACACAGGACTTATTCATAACCTTAGGACTCGTTACTAACAGCTCTTAATGTATTTATGGAGAAGAAGGAAACAACCTCTCCTTCTGTTGATACGGATGTTAATCATATAGTTATTGGCTTCTACTGAACCGTCGGGTGATGCCGATCCTTATGCTGATCCATCTGTCTCTTTTGTTGATAATAAACATCTGTCTCTTTTGTTGATAATAAAGAAAGAGAGGACTTGTTTGGGACTTATAAAGAAAGGGGATTCCTCCTATCCTACCGACATGAGGAAGCGAAGCGCTGGGATCTCTCTAGACACCATTGGAACTCAAACGACCCTCTATATACCTTTTGACGAATGTACTTATGCCCATCAGCCATTGCCTGTTGATACCAACTCATCCGGTGCTATCTTCCCTTGCCTTGGCAGGAACGAACAGGATCCAAATCCAAGGGCTCAGAATAGAGTGTCTGGGAAGTTCGAACCAAGCTTGTGTAGCCTGTGCGGAGCAAGCCAACACTGGGATGTAGCTCGTTCCCTATCGGCGGGAGAGACTTGAGACTATGCGCGGTCGTCACGGGGCATCAACCCGAAATCCAAGTTTGTCTACTTTATTCACTCCACTCGTTCCTAAGTCAATGGACAGGCCTAGTAGGACTGAAACGGAAAACGCCCTACGAGCCCTTTCTTTTTCAGAAGCCGTCTAAACTCACGCCCAGGACTACAGATACAGAATCAGATCAGAAGCCGTCTAAACTCACGCCTTGAATTGCAGGCTTCAATAAAGAATATCGGCACCCGTTCATCAAGTAAGCGGTAAGTGAATGAGTTTACCACTTCATATTTCTCAGGGAAAGTGGACAGTGAGTTAAGTCTTAGAGAATGTCCTGCTGTAGCTTATGCACTTCAATCAATTCCTTCTTCAGCGCCAAGTCAATGAGTGGAATCCCGAGTTTCAGCCTATATAGAATCAGAATAGGGAACCCAGATCTGAAGCTTGATCAGAAGCTGTTTAGTATCAAGGTGTTGGCGACGAGAATGAATCAGCGGTGTAAAAGTAAGTGGTAGGGGGTCTGTTCCAGTTCGAGTTGTTGGCGAAACTGGGTAGAAAGCAATCGATTACTCAAGTTCTGTTTTCGGGGTATAGACCCACGGAGTGGTAATCAGGGTAAGAGATAGATTCAACAAAAGAGAGAGCAGAGCGGAAATTACTACTTTTGCTTGTGCATTAGAGAGTTTCGCGTAAGGAGTGTCAATTCCAATAATGATATGTGGTACTGCAGTCAAATGTTGATTTGTGTTCTCCTCGGCCCAAGAAGTCCGTCCTGTACTTGAAGTATAGGCCAGGCCCTACTGCAGAGCTGGAAGTTTCGTGTTTGAGGGAAAAGCGTGAAAGCCAACACCAAGTAGTGGTCCAAGTCTTGTTGGGGTGCGAGGAAAGGAAATCAAAGGCAGACCCAACGGAAGATGGCTTAATTAAGAGAACGAGAATGGCAGTGATAGGCTTGGCTGCCAGCAGTGGTGAAAGAATGTCCCTTCATCCCGCCCCGTCATCAGCATTGAAAGAAAAAACGGTAGACTTGTAAATGTTGACCAGCCAAAGAGTCATCTATCCCCTATTATTTGTATAGGTTCAGGAAGATTCCAAATGTGCTAGGGGCACTGTCCAACTCTCCGTTGCTTCCTTCTGGAGTGCTGGAACTGGAACTATAACTCCTTCTTTCGTCGAATAGAGAGCAAAGAACTATTAGACCTCTGTACTATCCATTAGACCATCTAACTAGAGAACCCTAATGGAATTCTATAGCTATGAAACAAGAAAACCCGAGTCTTGGTTCCTTTCGGACGTGCAGGTGAGGTGTTCCTCAGCTTGCTCTATCGAGAATGGAATCTTTCTATCAAGCTTTTTTCCAGGGCATATCATATCTGTAGTGAGCATTGGAAGAATGAAGACTGAGTGCGATTCCTTTTACTTTCGTTGTGAAAGCGGAATAAGATCGAGAAAGCAAAGAAAGAAGCCCCTTTATCGAAAGCAAAGAGGGTTCTCCTAATTAATTCCCCGATGCTCTAGTAAAGGCGAACACAGCACTTGCACCCGACCTCTTCTCTCAAGGTAGGAATGAAAGAATTGAACTCAGTAGACTCAGAATTGAACGAAGTAGTAAAAGAATGAGAATGACAGCCAGTAAGTAGCAGCCTGAGCTCCAGTAGTATAAGAATGAAACCAGCCCACCCATTCACAAAACCCCGGCAAAAAAGCCAGTGATGTCGGGAGCTCCTGCCGCGTCACATTAGTAGTGACTTGGCCCCCTAATAGCTGACCAGATCGATCGGATTATTTGACAAAACCCGGGTTTTTTGATAGCAAAGTGAATTCCCCTAATAGAGCTCCGATTTTGGATGATCATTTCACGTTTTCCCGTGTTTTTTCGTAGCCAAGTCAATTCCCTTAATAGACCGATCCAAATCTCAGATTTTTTCCGGAACTCCCTGCCGCGTAACGAGTTACTTGGCCCCGGGAAAAAACGTTGCAAATGGGTAAATAGTACTGGACTTAACTGAGGCTGCTACTCACTGGTTTCATTCTGTCAGCTAGTGGTTTGAGTCTCTACCCTAGTTACTAGCTACTGAGCTACAGGCTTTGACTACAGAGCTACAGTTTGAGGTAAGCTGGTATTAGACTTGGACTTACCGGTTTCAGTCTTGGTTTCAGTCTTGAGCTGCTGGTTCTGAGGCTAAGGTAACAGAGCTCCAGGCTCGGGTGAGTGAGCTCAATTCTTAGTCTTACTTCCGGTGGTACTGGTTTGAGTCTGCAATTCACTAGTTCCATCTGTCCTCTCCTCTCTTTAGAAACAAGGGAAGGTCCCGCTCCTGATACACGCACCGGGTATTTTACTATTTGGTTTAGCTCCATTGACTCCGCCTTTGATTCTTATTTGTCACAGAAAAACACATATATGGAATTGCCCCCTACCGGCCTCAATGCTGTATAGCTCGATTGTTAGGCTTACTTCCCCCGCTTGCGTTCTGTATCTCCGCTTTCACTCCGGAAAATCTCACTCCGATTCTCACTTTCCCAACAGTCAGTCTCCCCAGACCTTGGAATGCTGATGTTCGATTGCCAGCCTTATTGGTGGTAGTTAGCATCAAACTGACCTCGTGAGCTCTTCGTCCCTTAGTTATAGGCTCCCGATCCTAGCTCTCATTCTTTAGTCGTCACTCAACAGCCCAGTATAGACAAGTAGGTGAGTCCGCATTAGACCAATAACAACAACAACAGGAGAAGTATACAATAACAACAACAGGATAAGTAGATAAGTCAGAAGCATGGGAACAGAACTCGCCAAGCACGAGACTACTCCTAAGAATCTCGCTACTACTGAAAAGACTGCTACTCCGTTTCTATTGGCCTGTAACTACCAACAAAAACTCTCTTCCAATACTGTCTCTAAACCTACCTATCCTTCCCTAGTGCTAGTGCTATCAAGTATCTTATTGCCCCCCAAGTACGAGTTCCGTTTCTATCAAGTAGTAAATACAGAACGAACGGAAGTAGTAACAGACTTCGACTAGTGCTTCTATGACTTTAACTGGGGACTCAAACAAACACTGGTGCCAACAAGGATCGCACTCGGAACTAGGGAATTGACTACTGTATGATAAGACTTGCAATACCAACTAGAAGAATGAGCTTAAGTACTTCTAATAGCTACCATTATGTGACTCCGACATCGCACTCTTACTATCCATGGGGTGAACTCTGGAACAGCTATCCGTGAGATTGGAACTCGGCATACGGATCCTGTCACGAATGTCTTTGAACCCTGCTTGTTAGTTGTAGTCCGATACTCCTTCCCAAAAGTGTTGTTTGTTAGGTGTTACTCAACTACTCTGAAATGCCTTATGCTTTTCGCTTATATTTCTCATCTGGTTATTTAGACTCCATTTCTTAGTGGTTTACTAGAGAAACTAGGTCGAAAAAGGGCCTATCGATTGGACAGCCCTGCCGCGTAGCGTAACATTTGATTTGTAGTTCCTTGGCGCGTAACACACGCTACTCCCTAAGTACATTGAACTAGTGCTGCCAATACTGAAACTCGTCACTAAGAATACGCCTAACGACAACAAGAGTGAAGCCAGGGCCCCTAGTACTTTATCTTAATATACAGAAATCCACTAGTGTTAGCGAGAATCGAACTAAAAGAGCTAGGGACAGCAACGGTAAACTCAGAATGAAATAAGGGCTTCTACTACGATAACTCGAAACACAGAATTGACTACTATATGACAAGAATCTAACTTAGAACTAGGAAATCCACTAAGACTAATAAAAAGCAAACACATAACTAAGACTTGGGACTATTTCCCGAAAATCGGACTTGTTAGGGGACTGATCTGCCCTTTCCAGTACTTGGTTTTGGTCTGACTTTCCCGAATCTCAATCTGCCTTGCCTGTCTCTAGGGTTGCCAATCGTAAGCTTCCAACTATCTCTCCCGTCTTTAAGGCTTAGTTACAAACCTGCCACTACTTACGGAATTCTGGCTTATGAGCTAGGGCCCTATACTTGCTGCTTATTGTATTCCTATTCCCTTGCTTTCCAACTTAACTGCCCCTCTTGCATTTCACTCTTAGGCTCATTCCTCGCACCCGAGTCTGATCTAGGGTAGGGAATTCTAAGACCGTAAGCGCTACTGGTACAAATGAAAACATATCATAAGGGATATTATCATAAGAATAAGAAAAGGAATAGAAGTAAGGAAAGTCAGAATAAGAGTTAGGCAGAGCTGCTTTTAAGTTAGTAGTGATAGGCTGTTTGCCGATAGCTCTATTCTTATTAGTATAGGAATCAGGCTTAACTAACGGAGAGTTCACCTCATAGTAATGTCTGAAAGTTTCTCTATAAGTCACTACAAAATGCAAGTATGGATTGGAAGAATTAGGACAGTAGATTCCCTGAACTCGCACCCCAGCTCGATTTTATGAATGGAAATAGACGTTCCCTCTTGCAACTGGCAACTATTCTCTACTTCCCGCTTCATAGCCGGCAGGAGCCCCGCCCGGTAGTTAGAGAATGCAAAGTCGGGGGAGAGAATTCAAAGCACTAGTTTGAGTTTGAAAGTCAGTAGTGGCAGGCCAATAGGGAAATAAGCATTTGAGGTAAGTAATGACAGGCTGATATGGAGGAGTAAGGGAGTTGGGTTTAGTTTAGTCTCCTAGGTAGCTAGTAGCAGTGGGCGAACCTACACACTTTTAGGCAGGAAAAGTAGACTCACTCTCCTCAGGGGTGTGGGCGAAGGTGCGGATCAGTCCCCTAACAAGTAAGATTTGATGGAAGGAAAGGCAGACTACCCTTTGGTGCAAGCTAAGAGAGAGGAATGTCAGGAACGCTCGAATTGTAGTTATAGGAGTCGCTTTGTGATCGAGAGACAAGGGAATTCGAATAGGAATGTAGTCGAGGCAGCCTCAAAGCAAGGTATATGCGATTTGGAAGCAAGTAAGGACAGACTCACTATCAATAATAGAAGAGTGAAAAGTAAAGGTCCTGATCACTAGATACAGAATCAAAAGCACAGGTCAGATAATGAAAAATCGGGGAGCATAGCAATCAAAGACAGGGGACATAGACCTATAGCCAGGAATGTAAGGTTCAATCCAAAACTAAAGAAGTCAAGTAAGTCAGGGCAGAGTGGACCAAAGACATTAAGATGTGAGGTCAATAGCTCACGGTTTCGCTAGTTTCGTTCGAGCAGCAGAATGAGAATGCCCTGTTCTTGTTCGAGCGGTAAAGAGCGATGTATTGTATGATATAGCTAGGTAACACTGGGCTTTTTCTTGCCGACCCACCGGCGCATTCCTTCCTTTCAGAAATAATCTAGTTGACCGGTATTGAACTAAAGAAAATAAGAGAGTAGTCGAGTGGGCTTAACACTGTTGGAATCACCATAGTTAACAGATAAACGACTTTGATTGATCCTATACGGACACAGTACACACACAGTAGCAGAAAATAAATATAACTTAATTAAGGAAAACAGATGAAACTGCCAATCTCTCTTCTCTGGTCAACTCGGGATTCTACTCACACAAGAACAGTATCTTTTGAAACAGGACTACGAAACTACTTATTCGCTAGATCTATCCTTTAGTCACTTAGTACTAAGTTGTTACCAATACTACTTTCAGTGACCAATTCCAGTATACGCTTGGGCGGAGACATCGAAAGTAAGAGAGCAAACATAACACTTTATGTGCTTTTTTTGAGTTGTGTCTTAGGACTTGCCTAGTGTCTTGGCTGTTGACTCGGCGTTCGACTCAGTGCTAACATAAGAGTCAAAGGAGCAGTGCTAAAGGAAGCTATCAACTATGAGTCCCCTCTTTCTGCTAGAGAAAGTTTCATCCTTGAGAAGAGAGTCTCGCTAACACACCATAAACGGAAAAGCCTGTACGTACTTAATGAAGGGCGGATACCTCATTCATGCAGGAAAGGATTATTAGGGCAAGGTACCTCATGCAGAGGGGAAATGACAAATAAAGAATCCAAGGTAGAGGTTTTAGATGACAAATAAGAATGCAATTATAGGTGGTTAACCCATATGTTCCGCCCATAGTCAATATGGATTACGTTTCTATATTACAAATCTGAATCAAAGGTGGAGTCAATCAAATAGGTATGGAAAGGCAGACTCCAAAATGACCACAAAAGAAAGAAACTTAAGCATAGGTATTGAAGACAGGAGCCTAGGGTTAAAAAATGGGGGATAGCTGTTTTCAAGCAAAGAGATATAGGCTGATAGCAAGGATAGTAAGAAGTGGATTAAGAAGCGAGGAAATCAATCAATATGGGTGGGGGTCGGGTTGTGCAATGAAAGATGTATGTTTTTTTCTCTCTCTATTCGCGAAATAAGAATTCCATTCGATTAATATCACCTATGCGTGGAGACTATAAGGATGGATTCAATATATATGTTTGATATGAGAAATCAGAATTCTAGTAATGGTATCGGTGCTATACTATAGGTAATGGTTTCGGTGCTAAATCAAAGAAGTAGCAGTTCGTTCTCGTAGTTGTCCCTGGCATTCCTTCCTACCCTTTGGGCCTGTCACTATAGTTTTGAATTCCATCTCATACTTATTCTTTAATGACTTATTGCTTAGCAACACATAGTAATAGTCTATTTCTTCGTGAACATAGTGTTTGTTCAACTCCCTATTCTTTGTTTAGTAACATCCCTATTCCTCTTCGGTAAATAACATCCCTATGAGAAAGTACCCCTATTAGTATTCTGAGTCAAGTCAAGCTCATTGCGCTACCTATGCTTGCTATTAATCCAAAATATTGTAGGGTGGATTTCGTTCCATATGCTTTTGGGGTTGGTTTAGTGAAATCAATAGGTGTGCGAGCGAGGAGAGGAAATCAATCAATAGGGGTTTGTTTTTAGCATGTAGCAATGAGAGGTAGAGTCAATAGAATATATATATATAGAAAGCTAGAGTCAATTTACTAGGTATGTTCAGTTGGAGTCAATAGGATAGCTTGGGCATAGGCATTGAAAGCATTGCAGCTTGGTCAGTAAGTCAGATGCGAGTGAACTAATAGGTACGATCCAGTGTGTGTATTAAGATAAGAGTATAGGGAAGTAGCATAAAACAAGTTGAGCGAGGAGAGGAATCAATCAATAGGGGTTTGTTTTTAGCATGTAGCAATGAGAGGTAGAGTCAATAGAATATATATATATAGAAAGCTAGAGTCAATTTACTAGGTATGTTCAGTTGGAGTCAATAGGATAGCTTGGGCATAGGCATTGAAAGCATTGCAGCTTGGTCAGTAAGTCAGATGCGAGTGAACTAATAGGTACGATCCAGTGTGTGTATTAAGATAAGAGTATAGGGAAGTAGCATAAAACAAGTTGAGTAATCAAAC
Source organism: Musa balbisiana (assembly GCA_004837865.1). Classification (NCBI taxonomy): domain Eukaryota; kingdom Viridiplantae; phylum Streptophyta; class Magnoliopsida; order Zingiberales; family Musaceae; genus Musa; species Musa balbisiana. The sequence continues at coordinate 253,936 of PYDT01000084.1, forward strand.
AGTAAACGAGCTCTCAACACATAGTAATAGTCTATTTCTTCGTGAACATAGTGTTTGTTCAACTCCCTATTCTTTGTTTAGTAACATCCCTATTCCTCTTCGGTAAATAACATCCCTATGAGAAAGTACCCCTATTAGTATTCTGAGTCAAGTTCATCGCGCTACCTAGGCTATTTTCTAGGCTACCAACTAGTCATAAAGGATGTAGGACGACCCCATCGGCATAGGTTAAGAGTCACTTCTCTTCAAGTCTTGCTTACTGGAGGAGCTCTGTAGGATATTCCTTTCCCTTTATAAGTCACAGGTTAGTCACATTATTAGTAACAGGCGAGTAACAGGGTGGGCGTACTAACACGCAGGAGTATAATGGAGCTTAGCAGTAACAGAACGGGTACCGTATATAGAGCGGTATAATGGAACTAATTAGTATAGGCCTATGACCCGGAGAAGAACTACGGAAGTTGTTAGCATAAGAATGAGGAGCCAGGGCACGGAATCGGGGAATTCATCCATGGAATAAGAATTGGACTCAGTAGAATGAGAATGTGACTTAGTAGTAACGGAGTGAAAGTACTCCTGGGAACTCTTCGTCAGGTGCTCTCAACTCTCCACTATGAATAAGGAGTCTAGGCCCTAATATAGAAATCCAGAATGCAACCGCTACTTATAATATTGATACTGGAAACAAGGGTCGATGTCATTGAGCTAGTACATAATAGATGGAACTTCATAACATGGGAATGAACCTAAGTAAACCAAGCCTTAGTGCCTCCTCTCTGAACCTGCCACTACTAACAAGAGGTCTCCCCCTTCTTACTTTTCTTCTTTAGTTATAGATCTGGCCCGCCCCTCCTGACTCTCATATAGGGCCTTACTAGAATATGTATGAAAACACACATGCTAATATATAAGTTCAAAGAATGATTAACATACAACATACGCGAAAAGAATTATCAATAAGAACAGTGGCATCGCTGCTCATTCTTCTAGTGGTATCTCCTAGTCCTTACTTACAGCTCTCTTATTCTTTGCTTGCTTCTTTGACTATTATACAATTCTCAGAATTGAGCTAGTGCCACAAACAGGCTTACTCCCATTGTTTCAAGTCTACCGCTTGCCAGCAGCATTCTTACCGCACTCGCTTCTTAGATTGAGCCTATCTCTCCTTGCTTTGATTCTCTCTATTAGTATTTTTATTTGACTTCTTTGATTGCCTTGGATTTCTCATATTCGATAGTGGATTTACTGATATTTAGAATATGGTATAGCGCATGCAACCAATTGAACCAAACTACTGTTAACAAGAAGCACATTTCCAATAAAGAATTCACTGGCTGCAGTCACAGGCTTAAAGGCAAGAGCGAGAGGCTAAGGTACCAATAAGTAAAGCAAGGGTCGGTGTAATTAGTGAAAGAATCAAAGATTGATGGTGGGGTTAATTCATTAAAGAAAGGAGGGCAGTTCAGGTACTACTACTGGTATGAGATCGGTAGCTTAAGAGTTCAAAGCACTCGATATAGTTTACACGGCGAATTGGCACCCTTCAGTTGAAAGGCAAGGAGAGGCAGGTCGAAGCCCAAACTACAGAATTGATATCGAGAAGGTCAGTTTATAGGTATATGGGTATGGGTCGGTAATGATAGGAACCCCATACTGGAACACCCCAATCAACAGATGCGGATGGGATGCCCCGAGGGTCTATTAATGGGGATGCGCTAGGTACATTCTATGCCTGGTGGTGGGACCATCGTAGCATGGCCTGGGGACCTACCTTCATGGAATGGGTTAATGATCCACTACGTCCGGCGTTTCGACTAGACCAAGACAAGAAATACCTCTGTGTCGCCTTTAGCTTTGTTTCCGCCTCGATTATGTGGTGAGTACGTCGACCAAGCAAGACCACGTTGTCCCAATGCAGCACGTTGGCCCAATTCATTAACTTAACGATATTGCCCGAGGTACATTCGATGCCCGGGGAGAAGAGAAGCACTTCATCAATGCCATTGGGCGGGGCTTAGTTTCTACCTAAGACGGTTTTCTTTCCGCTCACTCGTTGATCCCCACTTTGAGACGACTGAGTTCAAGCTCTTCCACTCCCAAGTCTGAATTTCACTTGAAGGTCAGACCCAGAAGTCTCTAGTGAAGTCTCCGACTGGATAGTGTCATTACTTGACTTCTTAGTGTAGTGGCATGGATTCCTATTCTAACTTCTGAGTTTTTCAGTGGGGAGCTCAATTCTCATTCCCCTGAGTCTAAGTGGAGTAGTATCACCCATGTGTGTAGTTCAGGGTTCGGGGTGCCTATTGCCTATCAAACAAATACTGATGCCACTCGGTCTTCAACTCGAACAGGAGCAGGAAGGTAGAAAACAGAGGAAAAGCAAGTTCACCGCCGCTACTTAGGAAGGGAGGGTATCAAACTACTGATATAAAGCGCTACTACTACAGGGAAGGTATCAAACTACTGATAGAAAGTCGAGGGTTGGTGCTCTAGCTCCTTGTGATAGAGTTTCATCCCGGTAGTACTGTTCCCGGTAGTACTGTTCTGGTTCTCAAGTCTTGTGTTGGTGTGGGAAGGAATGTATAGTTCGGGTCGGCAAGGGAAGCTATGAAAGCTATCAGGCAAGTAGACAAGCAACGACTTTTCTATTTCCGACTTCTAGCTACTGTTCTTGTTTAATACCGGTAGTAGTAGTAAAGCCCTTTAGTTCAATTGGTGAGAGTTGTCTCATTAGTATTCTTCTTTTCCGAGTGGAGGACCAGTAAAGGATAGGTTAAGGTATACACAATAAATGCATTCTAAGCTCTCTTAGTCGGATTCACTGAAGTATTTCCCAGAAAACAAAATAAGTTGTGTTAGAGTGAACTTGAAGCCTATATTTGCCTATAAAACATGGGTATTCGTTCTCGGAGTAGTTGGCTTAGAGAGATACAATCAATCCAGACTATAGGATTCCTGAGCTGTTTACGTTCTCAAGTCTAGTAGTTCGGGTGTTGCAATACAAGATCAGAGGCAATGACATGATGAACTGAGTGTCGAGGTAGGCGCGGGAAACAATAAGGCTTTCACCGCTGAGTTGGGGCAAGCTTAGCTATATCGGGTGGGGAATAACCGGTTGTTGGGATGACACCTGTTTTCGGGGGCAATAAAGGAGTAATACCTATACTTGCCCAGTGACTTGTCTATCCGTGTCTTGGCTGTTGCCTAAGTGGAAAGCAAGTGTATTGTATCACCCAGTATAGCTTGATTATAGCCTTCTTCCTCAAGGTTGGCAATCATACGAGATGATGGATTCAATTCATTCTTTGCTTGTTGTGAATCTGTTGAATCTTGTGTTGGCGATGGTGCTTCTTTTATGGGCTTTCCCTTAGTAGTCGATTCAGAAACTTAAAGGATAGTTCCATATTGAAAGTATTCAGTCTTGTAGAATGTTGAATGTCAGAAAGATAGAGGAGTTGAGTAGATAACTTCTTCAGCATAGTTTAGGTGCACGTAAGCTGACTTCTTTACTTCTTGAGGCGCTAACAGAGTTTCTTTTCAATTCCTTTAGTTTCAATTACTTTTGTTTTCATTCCTTATTTATATATGGATGCGCTTCAATGTTTTCCTGTTTTCCTTGACTCTGTGCTATGCTAACAGGAAGTTACGTTCAAGTTGAAAGATAAGGATCATAAGCAGTGAGATCTGTTCTTGGCTCCAAGTCTTGATCTGAAGAAAAGTAAGCTTACGTTAGCCCGGGTATAGATACGGGGCCATATTCCTAGTCAGCTGTTTCGGTTTTCAGAGCTTTAGTTTCTTCTGTTGTTGACGTCGGTCGTGGAGAAAGGACTTCTAGTCTTGGCTCTAGCTCTTAGTATAGGGGGATAGGTAATTGTTGACCTTAGTTGTCGACTCGAGCAGAAAGAAGCTGTGCCCCGGTTATATAAAAGTCACAGGATCACTTGTTTTGCGGGGAATCAGACTAAAAGCAAGCTGTAGTAGATTTCGAGTTAGGAGTAGGCTCCTGCAAGTTTCATTCTCTCTCTATGGGGAGTTAAAGCCTATCAGCACTAGTTGAATTCCTTATATCGAGTTTACAGCCTTGTTGGCAGCAGTGAAAGCACTAGTTCCGAGTTCTATTCTTATTGGTTTATGTCCCACTTTGATTTGTTGAAGTCCCCTAAGTATTAGTTAGCAACTGAAGGCTGTAAACCACTTGAAATCGTCCTTGTTCCTATGTGTTACTCCGCTTAATGGCAAATTCCCATCTTTTATTCCCATAAGCTATTATAGTGAATTTGAGCTTAGAAACATAGACCTGACAGTAATACATACTGTGATAGGATTCTTTACCACTTGCTACTCGAGACAGGCAGAATCCAATCCCTCGAACAGGACTACTACTACTAGAAGTTACTACTACTACCGGGATGAAACTACTCTCAGATTTCCCCAACTAACTCGTATATCCTTTGAGAACTCCTCGTTGCTTGTGCCGAGTAAAACAAAGAATGAAACCACTTTACCGGAGGCTGACACCTGGGCTGGCTGACCAAAGAATTAGCAACTGGCACTGATAAGCTTGACTCTAATCTACCTATGGTTCCTGTTAACGATAGGGCTCCTCTACTTAGTTGATACTTGCCCTCACTTATTACGCTTGCCTGGACCTGGACTCTAATGCACCTATGGCTCTTTACTACTCTACTACTTTCCTTAGTTTCATCCTATCTATCCTATCTATCAGTCCGCCCATTTACTCTTTAACCACTGATTCGGATCTTGACTTTACTGTTTCGAACCACAACAGACAGACCCCCCTTGTTAGCCTGCTACTCAGCTCTCCTATTCTTATACCTTGCTTGGAGTTTGCTACTGATCGAAGTATCGCTTTTGCTAGTTTGTTAGTGAATCTGCTTGTCGAGTGGAATTCAGACTATACAGCCATAGTATAAGTAATTCTCCACAGACCCATATATATGAGAGAAAAAGCAAAAATCCTCCGTACCACCGACCCTACAATGGAAAAACCCTTATCTCGTTTACCCAATTGCATCCGTTATTGCAGGATGGATTCTGGAATTCCTTATTCCGTTTCAGTGTCTCGAGTATGAGAGTATGGGGCGCACCTACTCGTTCTTGGGCTGCGGAGCTCGATTCCTACTTCTTCAAACTCATTCTTTAACAGCGGAGCTCCACTCTTACTTTGCATCTCTGAAAACGGAAACCAAGAGACTCTCTGCCATTCTGACTTGCTTGTTTGTGATTCCCTTGTGTACATGCCGCTGTTCCTCATACACCTATAGCACATGCGCTACTGCATTAAGGTAAGTATCCTTATGATTCTTTCTCTCCCGGGCCGGGGGAGTGATATCTTAACCTTAGTGCACCAATAATCAGAGGAATTATGTGCACTTATAAGAATTATGTTTACTTGACACCGGCACTACCAATGAGGAATGCGCTACTACCCTAGTAGATCGAGAAACACTACTGGAAGGGATCTACTGACAAACAGACTCGAACTAAGGCTTTGAAGGCTGACCTGCCCCCTATTAGGATGTAGAGCTCCTATTGACCTCGATTCTTTCCCTCTTGACACTGATCCTTGAACTAAACCAGTGCTAACAGGGTTCTCACTGCTGTCTCTTAGCCTTGTTTTGAAACTCACTTCCCCCACGCACTCTCACTCTTTGCTTTGATTCCAATGCTCTTTGCTTTAATGCTCGAACTACTTACCCGTATTCCCTAGCTAATGATCCAGATCTTCTATCTTATTAAATAAGTAATTGGACTAAGAGTAAGAGTAGCAAGACTTGAACTAAAAACTAGGGCTGTTACTGCTGCTTATAGGGCTGTTACTGCAGCTTCTAAGCATTACATACCCAGAGGTGTATGGTCTATTATTCTTTAACCGATGATCCGGAGCCTCTAGTCAATGTCAACACAAGAATAGAAACACTACCGACAAGACCTACTGAAAAAACCACTATTATGTGTACAACAACTCTTACTTGCATCCGCTTCTTTGCTTTAACCCTGACGCTACTAGGAGCGAGAATGAAATAACTACTTGATAAGGAACAGAGCGGACAGTAACCAAGCCTGACTTGTTAACTTACAACTAACACTCCTGCCAGTTAGCCTGCCTTTACTTTTGACTAAATATGACTTGAGCCCCTGAGCTCCTGTAGTTGCCCCTTCCATGCCTATGTTCACCTCTGAGTCTCTTCTACCCCACCACATATCTAGCTCCTCCGATACTCACTCAAAGTACACCGCTACTTGGTTTAAGTATGCCTTTCCCTACTTTAGTTCTTGAAAACCCCATTAAAAGACTGGATCTTACAATAATGAATTGAGTAGTGCCCCGGCAATCCAACCGACAGCTGATTAGACGGAAAACGCTGCTTCGAGGACTCTATCTTATATCCAAAATAACAAAGCTAGTACTTCTCGGAACCAAAGGAATGTAAGAGAATCCAACTTGTAAGTAAAAGATAATTTAGCTATTAAGTAAAAGAGCGAAAACTGAGCTAAAGAACCCGAACAACGAACGGGAATCCAACCCGGCAGTAAGAGAATGAAAGGCATGAATGGCATAATGGAATTTATGTTTTGATCAATAAGAATCGAACTAGTGCTTTGGAGTCTATAGCAACCGTTTTTTTGTCTATAACCCTTTTTTGGGTCATCGGGTCTTTATTTCCCATCTTTAGATTCGAGCGCAGAAGCCAAAGCAGAAGCGGAACTCCTTAACGTGCTACTTCTATAACGCTAGAATAAGGACTGGCTTGGCTCCATTCCATTCTTGACTTTAGGGGCGCTACGCCGAGATCGTATATAAGGTGAGTAATACCTTTCTCTATACCTGATTCTGGCTTCTTTCTACGCACTGTGTTGTCAAGAGCAAGTCTGTATTTCGGTGTTAGCGAGCGGGCAGCTTCGTCAGATGCATCTTACTCTCTTTCCACAGCGGATTCAGATCTTTCAACTCAATCTTCTCTTCTCCAGATACAACTCCTGATCCTTATCCTACTTAATAAGCTGACTTTAGAACGGAGCCTGTCCTGATCTTATCTTGCTTATGCTCGTAACAGCCCAGCGGATGATCTTGTTTACCTTCCAGCTTATGCTCGTAACAGCCCAGCGGATGATCTTGTTTACCTTCCAGCTTATGCTTCCAATCCTGTTCCTACTCCGGAGTCAGATCTTGATCCAACAAGCAAATCCAAGAATCCAGAATGGAACTTCCTTTGATCAAAGAAAAAAACTGGACTAATTGTCCCGCGCTTACCGCTGACTCGCGCAAAAGAGCTAGATGAGATGAGGCATCTTCTCGAGTCGACATGAACTTGACTTTGTCCTGACTTTAGCCGGTAGACCATCTTAGCGCCATTAACTCTACTTTACAAGGAGCTAGACTAGAGCCAAGAAGTGGAGCACAATCAACTCTCTCTCTCATGGATTCTACGCGCTGAACCTTATTGAAAGTATTTTAACGCCTGGTCGTCTTAACTGTAATGTCAACCGTCCCAGCCGGAGCAAGTCATCAAGTGAAAGCACTGGGCTACGTTGCTTGTCTAGTAGTTACTTGTCTAATGGAATCTCTTGCAGTCAACAACTTCCTTAGCGCAAGGAAGCGAAGCGGACTTTCACTGTCCACAACTCTATTCCCTGACGCGGAAGTCTTATCATATATGGAATCTTCCGAGTACTTCCTTATCCGGCAGTAAAGTAAAGGGTGCTTGACTTTCATCCTATATATAGAATCAGAGGTCTTGCGGTGAAGCAGAGGTATTGCCGTGAAGTTCAATGATTACTTTGTTGATAGAAATTCTATGAAATAAAAATCTCACTTTGGAGCACCAACAAGCAACGAATAAGAAGTCCGCTTTGTTAGGGAGCTCAGGCATAGCAAATACCCTGCCCCAACTCACTCTCCCTTTGCTTCAAAACTCACTCCTTTTGTTGACGCCACTGGGTCTTGCCCGACCTCTCGCCTACCTAGTGCTAAATTCTTCAATTCCAATTCAGTATATGTAGATTCTATAAGATAACACTTACTCATTTGAACTTTGCTGAGCTTCCCTTTCTACAACACTTTCCAGAATGACCAAAAGGAGATCAATCAATACAATACTAAACTCTTTCCACTCTATCTGGCAAACCACTTGTTGCTGATGGTGATCCACCTGTAGCTGTAGCTTCACCCTGCATTCCGGGTAATGAAACTCTTTGACAATCTTGCTCCAGTCGCTGTGTACCTAGTGTCAGTCCCACTTGAAGCTGCATTAATGGGTGCTGTTTGTTTGTTTTTAGGAGGTTCCTTAGTTAATGCATTTCGAGTGCTAAGGTGGCTCTTACGTAGATGGTCAGAAGCTCTTATTAGGTTCCTTCATGGCATAGATAATACGAAGCTTAGGGTCCGGTCCCGAGAGGTTAGCGTTCCAAACGAAAGAAAGGACTAACATTCCGAGCATTCCTTGCCCTACTAGCGAGCTAACGTGATAAAGGCGCTTATTTCTATATAGTCCATAATGGAACGTGGTAGGCGCTTTCCGGAAGTGGTGCGTGCTAAGGTATTGCTTATATGTCGTTGTATATTTTGTAAGGTATAGGTCATTTGTTATATCCCTAGTGTTGCATATAGAGAGCTGGTTATAGAATCAAAGCAAGAAAGGTTTCAAGCGAGCAATGAATGGAATTTAAGCACATCCGGGAATTGCCCCCATCGACGGTCGTGCCCGAGAAGGCTGGTTGGAACATTCATCCCAGGGAAATGGCGGTACAGGTGCGGAACTGGAAGTCGCAGCAACATCAATTCCATCGAATACATCACAGGGCCTTTTGAACTTACCCCTTTCTTCTCTTCCTTTAATAGGGGCTTCTTCTCTTCCACTCGGGAATGATTCCCTTTCCGATGCTAACCTGTGAAATAGAGCTACAAAATCCATAGCTTCAGTGATGGTTGCTTCATCAAATCCAAGATGGGTGGCAGGGTAAGACGAGGAGAAAGAGTACAATGCTGTCCGGTCAGACGAAGAGAAAGAGTACAATGCTGTGTCCGGTAAGACGAAGAGAAAGAGTACAATGCTGTGTCCGGTAAGACGAAGAGAAAGAGTACAATGCTGTCCAGTCATACTCTGTAGGAGCAGCTCCGGCACCTATTGTATTTGGACTGCGGGTTCACTCGTTGCCTCAGACCTTAGCTTAAAGGCTTCGAGCTCTGATCGTTAATCAGTGAATGAGGGAAACCATTATGCAAAAAAGGTGATTCAATCATTCATGCGTCTAGCCACTGTGATCCGCTTCCTTGCCTTAAACCGGGCATTCATCCTTAGGTCCAGAATCCGTCTAGTCCCAATTAGAAACCTAGCTCTGCCAATATAGTCTCTGTCATCTAATTGGATGGTTTCAGCATCTCTTTCTGGTTCCAATCTCGTATATAAGGTGGAATACGAGGTTAGAACTACGACAAGGTGGAATACGATCAGGTTAGAACTACGACAAGGTGGAATACGATCAGGTTAGAACTACGACAAGGTGGAATACGATCAGGTTAGAACTACGACAAGGTGGAATACGATCAGGTTAGAACTACGACAAGGTGGAATACGATCAGGTTAGAACTACGACAAGGTGGAATACGATCAGGTTAGAACTACGACAAGGTGGAATACGATCAGGTTAGAACTACGACAAGGTGGAATACGATCAGGTTAGAACTACGACAAGGTGGAATACGATCAGGTTAGAACTACGACAAGGTGGAATACGATCAGGTTAGAACTACGACAAGGTGGAATACGATCAGGTTAGAACTACGACAAGGTGGAATACGATCAGGTTAGAACTACGACAAGGTGGAATACGATCAGGTTAGAACTACGACAAGGTGGAATACGATCAGGTTAGAACTACGACAAGGTGGAATACGATCAGGTTAGAACTACGACAAGGGGAATACGATCAGGTTAGAACTACGACAAGGTGGAATACGATCAGGTTAGAACTACGACATGATAGACTGTGAGCCCAGCCAGCCCTACCTAATAGACGGTTTTGAAAAACTACCTAATCAATGAGATGCAGCTTCCAAGATGCTTTTCCTCTAGCGGGTTTGTTTTTTCTCCTGTTGTTTTCTTTCCGTGCCATTCAATGCTATAAGTGCCCTTCTTTCCTTTCTTAAATGGATGGACCGGACCCTTCCTTCGATTCTTTTTCCATAAGTCAAGCTGGCTAGCCAAAGCTTCTTGAATGAATGACCAACTCTGTCTGGCCTTTTACTTTCCTTCGACTATTGATCGGATTAAGTGTAATAAAGAAGGTAGGGAAAGTCTTAACTACCGGACGATTCGTTTCTAACATTCAAAACCTAAGAAAACAACTGAAAACGCGAATGCCTATGCCTATTAGAGTAGAGCTCATTCCCTTCCTTGCTTGCCCCTTCCAGGGTGTGACGAGCGGCCAACAAGGGTTCCAGTCCTAGAGTATTCGGGTCTGTTTTCTCTCTCGAACATCAATCCACTCTTTTTCTGTAGAAGCTACTGGGTAAAGTCAACTGCTATCTACTAGAGTATCCACTTGTTAATTAAGTATAGTGGCACGCCAACGCACGGATAAAAGACATTAGTGTTAACTCAGGTAATAGACCTGAAGGCAAATGGACTTGCGAATGTAGAGAGGTAAACTCGCCATGTTAGAACTCTCCATTGTATTGTGCGGTTGAAAGAATGTGATTCCAGAATAAGGCTTCAAGCCGTGCTACGACATGCTCTGGTCCCCGGTGTCAAAGCCACTTCTTCTTTGGCCAGCATACCTCGGCTGGCTTTATCCCTATCGCTTCTTATTTGGAGACTCTATAGGTGGGGGTCTAGTATAGGTCCTTCTATGTTCTTTCTTAACCTTTGTTAAGGGTCTTTCCGTGGTAGAAAGGTTTGAAACCTGCTGAGCTAAGAGGTTTGGGTATAGTAACAATTTGAGTATTTGGCTGCTACCGAGTGCTGCGGTAATACCGAAAGAGCTTCGAACAAGGAAATCATCCTGTACTGGCCCATCTCGTGCCCTGTAAGAAGGAAGGTGTGATCTGTTCCAGAGCCTATTCGATGTCGTCTTCTGAAAAAACCGTAGTACTCTTTCCTCGTACTCAAACTATGGCAGCCAAGAGCTTATTCCCCTTCATGTTGAGATGCTTCCTGTACTGCTCGATGCTTTGAATTGCCAGCCCTACTGTTCGTTCTGACTACCCGCTCTCGCTTACACCGCTAATGGCTTTCCTTATTGGTATTTCTTTCCTATTGCTTGTCTTTATGGTCAATCAAGCTTTCGACGAGTTACTCTTGGTTTCGGGGCCAGGGAAGGGGACCTACTATCTACTTAACCGCGAAAGGGAAAGTCAGAGAGGAAGAATGCTGGACTGGGTGGGGTCAAATCATAATATCCAAAAAGGAGATCTGCCCTTCTTTCTTCACTCGCGCTATAGAAGGCATTCCGTCAAGCTGCATATGGGATGAGGACTCTTATGTGCAAGACCATTTTCGGCATAAGGCAAGGCACTTCACTGCAAATAGATTCTCCAATTCAGGAGAGATAATATGAAAGTATGGAGAGTTTTATTGAGTCTTTTTTTGATTCTTTGAGTTTGTTTTGCCATCCGATTCTAGAAAGCCCATCTATGCAAAGAGACGATTGGGGGGAAAGAACACTTTGGACTTATTCCATATTATTAGGACTTATTGAGGGAGACGCTCGGCGCACTTGAAACCACCTATTACTCAGACAAATCGCTTCCCTGCTGCTTAGCTTGGGGGGATACCGGTAGGACAATGCACCAATATGCCCCTGAATGAATGAGCCCCTTGAAGAATGAATGAAACCAATATGCCCCTTGAAGAATGAATGAAACCAATATGCCCCTTGAAGAATGAATGAAACCAATATGCCCCTTGAAGAATGAATGAAACCAATATGCCCCTTGAAGAATGAATGAAACCAATATGCCCCTTGAAGAATGAATGAAACCAATATGCCCCTTGAAGAATGAATGAAACCAATATGCCCCTTGAAGAATGAATGAAACCAATATGCCCCTTGAAGAATGAATGAAACCAATATGCCCCTTGAAGAATGAATGAAACCAATATGCCCCTTGAAGAATGAATGAAACCAATATGCCCCTTGAAGAATGAATGAAACCAATATGCCCCTTGAAGAATGAATGAAACCAATATGCCCCTTGAAGAATGAATGAAACCAATATGCCCCTTGAAGAATGAATGAAACCAATATGCCCCTTGAAGAATGAATGAAACCAATATGCCCCTTGAAGAATGAATGAAACCAATATGCCCCTTTATGAACCAATATGCCCCTTGAAGAATGAATGAAACCAACGCCCGTAGGACTTCCCTTCCCAAGCCTGTTTCCGTGGTCGAAGAAGACTAATGATGATTGGCTCGACGCCAAGCGGAATATGGGTTGCAAACAAGAAGGGGTGGTGGGCAGGGTAAGACGCACTCTAATATCAGAAAGGTTCGTAACACAGGTCGATGTGGATCTTACGTGAGCCTATGGATCGCCTGATCACGAGATCCTTTTGCTGTCACCATGCCTATAGTAAGAGCTAGTCAACTCTCTACAAAGGCTCTCCCCATTTACGTGAGAATTCGATCATTTTCTTCGCTGGATTCTATGGGCAGCAAGAAAGCTTAAATATATGGGTGGGGGGTGTGTGTTTCTTAAAAGAATTCTATGAAACGACATCGAGTCACTCTCCGGGTCCGGTCCCTACGGGTGAGAGGAATAAGCGCAAGACAAAAGTTGCTACTTACGTGAACTTTATTCATCAGAAGGATTCCTTTATAGCAATGAAAGTAGTTGATAAGTTAACAAATGAAACGAAAAGGAGAGCTCCAGTATACACGGTACACGAGAATTTGATAACAACATCCATTTTTGCAGACCGTATTTCTAAAGAAGTGTTTATGGAAATGGGTCATCCTCTGGTGATACTCAATGAGTTTATGAAAAAGAGGACCTACTAGAAAGAGGAGAGGAGAGCTATACTCATATAGTGTGCCAAGATCTTATTCGTCCTATTCAAAGCAAAGTCATTCTATTATAAGTCTTTTAATGGATCAGAGGCCTAAGAATGGGAGTGTTAAAGATGAGATCATATCTATATGGGATCTAAAAGTATCAAAGGTAGTGAGTTGTTACGAGAAATATGTAACTACAGCGGATGGTGGAGGCGCTCTGGATGGCGGGATGATTCATACTGATAAGTGGTATCCATTTCATTCAAAGCTCCAGAGCTGGGAAGCTTCTCCAAATCACTACAGCTTGCACTACAAAAGAGATGTTCTATTCTTACAAACAAAGACCCAACTTTCAGGTTATTGGATAAAGAGCAAATAATCATGGATATTTTGGATATATAAACAGTCTTTTCTCATGGGAAAGTAGCAAGGATCCATATTCTGGAATGAGGAATGGCGTGAGTCTCACAAGCCTTGACACCCACCCAAGTGCAGACATAGATCTGATAGCATTGGTAGTAATGCAACTGTTAGTGAAGCACGTATACCGTATAGGGTTTGAGTCTTGTAAGTGGACTATAGGTTCTTGATCAAAGTCTTTACTGTTTCCTATATGATAGGTAATGCTATTTCATTAACTTATAATAGCGGGAATGCAGTTCCTAACAAGGGTTTCTATTATATAAGACTCAAATAGTGACTCAAAAAGCGGAGGCTTACGATAATGCAGTGCTATCTGGTGTATTCGTAATAATGCTGTGCTATCTGGTGTATTCGTAATAATGCTGTGCTATCTGGTGTATTCGTAATAATGCTGTGCTATCTGGTGTATTCGTAATAATGCTGTGCTATCTGGTGTATTCGTAATAATGCTGTGCTATCTGGTGTATTCGTAATAATGCTGTGCTATCTGGTGTATTCGTAATAATGCTGTGCTATCTGGTGTATTCGTAATAATGCTGTGCTATCTGGTGTATTCGTAATAATGCTGTGCTATCTGGTGTATTCGTAATAATGCTGTGCTATCTGGTGTATTCGTAATAATGCTGTGCTATCTGGTGTATTCGTAATAATGCTGTGCTATCTGGTGTATTCGTAATAATGCTGTGCTATCTGGTGTATTCGTAATAATGCTGTGCTATCTGGTGTATTCGTAATAATGCTGTGCTATCTGGTGTATTCGTAATAATGCTGTGCTATCTGGTGTATTCGTAATAATGCTGTGCTATCTGGTGTATTCGTAATAATGCTGTGCTATCTGGTGTATTCGTAATAATGCTGTGCTATCTGGTGTATTCGTAATAATGCTGTGCTATCTGGTGTATTCGTAATAATGCTGTGCTATCTGGTGTATTCGTAATAATGCTGTGCTATCTGGTGTATTCGTAATAATGCTGTGCTATCTGGTGTATTCGTAATAATGCTGTGCTATCTGGTGTATTCGTAATAATGCTGTGCTATCTGGTGTATTCGTAATAATGCTGTGCTATCTGGTGTATTCGTAATAATGCTGTGCTATCTGGTGTATTCGTAATAATGCTGTGCTATCTGGTGTATTCGTAATAATGCTGTGCTATCTGGTGTATTCGTAATAATGCTGTGCTATCTGGTGTATTCGTAATAATGCTGTGCTATCTGGTGTATTCGTAATAATGCTGTGCTATCTGGTGTATTCGTAATAATGCTGTGCTATCTGGTGTATTCGTAATAATGCTGTGCTATCTGGTGTATTCGTAATAATGCTGTGCTATCTGGTGTATTCGTAATAATGCTGTGCTATCTGGTGTATTCGTAATAATGCTGTGCTATCTGGTGTATTCGTAATAATGCTGTGCTATCTGGTGTATTCGTAATAATGCTGTGCTATCTGGTGTATTCGTAATAATGCTGTGCTATCTGGTGTATTCGTAATAATGCTGTGCTATCTGGTGTATTCGTAATAATGCTGTGCTATCTGGTGTATTCGTAATAATGCTGTGCTATCTGGTGTATTCGTAATAATGCTGTGCTATCTGGTGTATTCGTAATAATGCTGTGCTATCTGGTGTATTCGTAATAATGCTGTGCTATCTGGTGTATTCGTAATAATGCTGTGCTATCTGGTGTATTCGTAATAATGCTGTGCTATCTGGTGTATTCGTAATAATGCTGTGCTATCTGGTGTATTCGTAATAATGCTGTGCTATCTGGTGTATTCGTAATAATGCTGTGCTATCTGGTGTATTCGTAATAATGCTGTGCTATCTGGTGTATTCGTAATAATGCTGTGCTATCTGGTGTATTCGTAATAATGCTGTGCTATCTGGTGTATTCGTAATAATGCTGTGCTATCTGGTGTATTCGTAATAATGCTGTGCTATCTGGTGTATTCGTAATAATGCTGTGCTATCTGGTGTATTCGTAATAATGCTGTGCTATCTGGTGTATTCGTAATAATGCTGTGCTATCTGGTGTATTCGTAATAATGCTGTGCTATCTGGTGTATTCGTAATAATGCTGTGCTATCTGGTGTATTCGTAATAATGCTGTGCTATCTGGTGTATTCGTAATAATGCTGTGCTATCTGGTGTATTCGTAATAATGCTGTGCTATCTGGTGTATTCGTAATAATGCTGTGCTATCTGGTGTATTCGTAATAATGCTGTGCTATCTGGTGTATTCGTAATAATGCTGTGCTATCTGGTGTATTCGTAATAATGCTGTGCTATCTGGTGTATTCGTAATAATGCTGTGCTATCTGGTGTATTCGTAATAATGCTGTGCTATCTGGTGTATTCGTAATAATGCTGTGCTATCTGGTGTATTCGTAATAATGCTGTGCTATCTGGTGTATTCGTAATAATGCTGTGCTATCTGGTGTATTCGTAATAATGCTGTGCTATCTGGTGTATTCGTAATAATGCTGTGCTATCTGGTGTATTCGTAATAATGCTGTGCTATCTGGTGTATTCGTAATAATGCTGTGCTATCTGGTGTATTCGTAATAATGCTGTGCTATCTGGTGTATTCGTAATAATGCTGTGCTATCTGGTGTATTCGTAATAATGCTGTGCTATCTGGTGTATTCGTAATAATGCTGTGCTATCTGGTGTATTCGTAATAATGCTGTGCTATCTGGTGTATTCGTAATAATGCTGTGCTATCTGGTGTATTCGTAATAATGCTGTGCTATCTGGTGTATTCGTAATAATGCTGTGCTATCTGGTGTATTCGTAATAATGCTGTGCTATCTGGTGTATTCGTAATAATGCTGTGCTATCTGGTGTATTCGTAATAATGCTGTGCTATCTGGTGTATTCGTAATAATGCTGTGCTATCTGGTGTATTCGTAATAATGCTGTGCTATCTGGTGTATTCGTAATAATGCTGTGCTATCTGGTGTATTCGTAATAATGCTGTGCTATCTGGTGTATTCGTAATAATGCTGTGCTATCTGGTGTATTCGTAATAATGCTGTGCTATCTGGTGTATTCGTAATAATGCTGTGCTATCTGGTGTATTCGTAATAATGCTGTGCTATCTGGTGTATTCGTAATAATGCTGTGCTATCTGGTGTATTCGTAATAATGCTGTGCTATCTGGTGTATTCGTAATAATGCTGTGCTATCTGGTGTATTCGTAATAATGCTGTGCTATCTGGTGTATTCGTAATAATGCTGTGCTATCTGGTGTATTCGTAATAATGCTGTGCTATCTGGTGTATTCGTAATAATGCTGTGCTATCTGGTGTATTCGTAATAATGCTGTGCTATCTGGTGTATTCGTAATAATGCTGTGCTATCTGGTGTATTCGTAATAATGCTGTGCTTCGTTATCCCGATCATATACCTTCACTCCAACCAACGAGTCAGGAATGGAATTGTTGTGGCCGATACGGCTAATAAAGAATGTGAATGTGCCCCCTACTATGCGAGTGGTTAAAGCCGGTCAGATGTTGGCTACATGCCGGATCATGCAACTGCAACCATCTTTAAGTTTGGATTACCTTCCTATAATAACAGAATGCTTCATAAAGGAGTAATCCCATGTTGTTCTACTTTCTAGCGCGTTTAGCAGTGGTTGCGCTTCTTAAAGACAGATTTCGAACGGTTGGTTTCCTTTCATAACCTTTCTCACGATTCGATGGAATTCTATATTGTACGATGCCAGTCAGTCCGTCTTCTCGGGTTAAGGGCTAATTTACGAGTCAGTCAATGAAGATGAGCTTAATGCCGCTTGAACGAAAGAGGAAGCAGCGATAGCCACTTTAGTCTCCCGATATTTAGTAGATAGAATCTTCAATGAGTGGGGGGAAACTAGCAACCTTACTAATGTGCTTGTTTGTTGAGTAAGGCCAGCTTTAGAGCCCAGCCCAAGCCCCTTGAATATGATGAGCCGAATAGGGGCCGCCCTCTTTCTTTTTCCGCACAATCCTTATTACTACTCAATCTTTTTGAAACAGCTACTTTTTGCTTTCGGCGGTTCCAAAGTAGTAGCAGCAAGTGGTATAGTTTGAGTTTTCTTGTCAGCGAGTTCTGTGATTGGCTTTCCCTTAGTGGCTCTAAGTGCTCTTCAATTCCAACTTATATGATGCAAAAGAGAGAGATGAAACAAAATATAGAGATTCAATAGAGGGGGAGGAGAGTAGGGATCCTGATCATCTGCTGTCAAGTATCTAGCTGTTGGCCAAAAGAAGCTCGTCTAGTATAGATGCAGTTAGAGAGGAAGAGGATTGAGCTCAAGAGTCCAATATACAGTTTTGTTTCGTTATAGCGCAGAAGAATTCATAAGCACATTCTACACGACCGACATCAAATAAGTAACGCACCCGATACTCCCCTTAAAGAACCGATTGCTGCTCAATACTTCTGCTTTGTCGTCCTGCTTACTTACTTTCTACATTAAAGACCTAGCATCCGATACTATCCTTGACGAACCCGACCTCTGTAATTGAATCAACTCCCGTAACCTAACGCGGAAAACAGGACAGGAATCTTTCTCGGCTTACTCACAGGATCTCTTAAGACTTTACTCGCTACTGAATCATGCTCCATTCTTTTGTACCACAACAAGCAACGGGGCTCTCAACTAGACCAGACCCTATTGTCCCTTCCATCTGAAGCGCCCTTAATGTAAAGGAAGCTATTCACCCCGATTTGGAGTCCAAGAAGCTAATCACATCTTTTCTACCCTTAACGTGTAAAGTAGGAAAGCCTCTATACGACCTCCAAGCACTAACACCAATAGCTAAAGCAGAAGCGGAAGATCTAATTGCGCCAAGGAAACAGTACTGGAAGTCTCATCAAATACGCCGCTCTCCTTGTTTAAGTATTCACCTAATAAGCCACCAACCAAATAATAGGAATCAGAATATGGGTACGCACGATCATCTAGTGCACCTAGCAACTAACCTTAAGAAGTAACAACCAAAACAAACAGGAATGAACTACTTTCTAATGAGGCTTTTACTTTCGCTAATAAGACCTTGACTCATAACTAGGCTAGGGATCCAAACACTGCTAAACAAGGCTATAGCTCAAAACGAGGAAGTCCACTACGGGTAATAGGAATCAACCTTAAGACTAATGGAACTACTGATCTCAAACCTGTATTCCCACCTTCCATTCTGTAGTTCACCCTCTTCTATTCTTTGATTGAACCCTCGCACAGTCCAATGATTTAGTCAGAATCTCCGAGAGCGAAGCCTTACACTATGATCCATCATTCTGGGACGGGACTCAGCCCTCAATGTCCATGGTTGCCCATAAGTAGAACTGCTCCATTAGCTCACCTGCCAACCCAGCCTTAAAGCATGGGCTTGCAAACGAACACATAGCTCCCTCACGATATACTCATAAGTAGCAGAATCTCACTTAGTAGAGTCTCAGATTAGATTGGCACTAAGTAGTCTCAGAGTTTCACCGAGTCATCCTAGAACGGAACTATATATACTGATTCCTTACTTGCCCGCTTCGAGTTAGGGCTTTTTCTCTTTCCTCAACTCAAAAGATAGAACCCAACTACTACTGATTAGACTGTCGCTGCGGCACCTTATTCTGACTTGGTTGTTTGAGTCTTCTTTTCCTGGCTTGGATCCTTTAGTTTCTTTATCTTATTCTCTGTGTTGTCCCTTGCGTCCTTGCGAGTTTGGTCCCGGGTTTTGGTCGTTAGGTAGTATAATTGAATTCTCTTTCCAATATTCGGTAAGTGTGCCCATGGGTACGGGGGGAGAATCGTCTTGGTTCTATCCTTTTGATCGAGATTGGTCTTATCCCTCCTTCGCTTTAGATGGCAGACGCACGTAGTTCTGTTGATTGGTAGATTGAATGAGATTGATTGGGCGTAGTGAACAACTAGCACAAGAGCCTATATAGACACAAAAGTGAAGCTGCCATAGTGTCCGTATTTTCAAGCAATGGAATGGGACAGTTATCTGTCTAAGGAGAAAATAGAGGCGTCGAGAATATGACCAAGGCCTTATCACGGAAAAATGGAAACAAAAAAGGGCCAGCGCTTTCCAGATGCCTGATCCGGATTGAAACCTTCCTGATCGTTATTTTGAGTAACCCGGTTCGTCAACTGAGAAAGCAAGACTAAATCGACTCTGCATTTGATTCTCTAACTACTTAAAGCAAACGGCGAACTAGTGGGTGGAGACTATTAGGGAAGGAAGGCAACCAGCGTGTTGGATACGCATTCATTCCATTTATTCTGACGGATTACAGCCTATTAGAAATCAAGGAGCTAACTTAGCAAGGAGATAACTTAGAAGAGGGCCATTCTCTCACGAGTCAGAAAAACTCCAATTATCGCTTATTAACCAATACAAGTCCAGGGAGCCACTATCTGTAGGAAGATAAGCTTATGGGTGGATTCGAACGTGGAAGGAGATCAATTGACTTGATCGATGATGGAAGTAATTGTCCTAACATACCGTAGGATCACGGAAGGAAAAGAAGCTTTAACCTCACTGACGAACCGAACCCGGAGTAGGCATGTCAGCCACCTGATCTTTTCTATAGGAGAAAGTGCTCTTGTCTATCCTCTTTGCTATCTCAATTATGCGATAGAAAGAGAAGAAACTCAGATACCCTATGAACCAGTAAATCTGACCTATCGTACCTACGTGCTATTGCGCGACGGTGATGGGCCGGCCTGGCCAGATCGATTGAGGGAAACAGGCACTGAGAAAGCCTCATTAGGGTTACCTCCACCATGGGCGAGCATTAGGCTAGTGGAGCATTGCTTTAAATAGAAAGCTATATACTACCAACCAGACCTTCTGCCCAATCGGTAAACCTGCTTCAAGAACAAGTTAGCACTCTGATACATGATTACTTAGTGAAGCCGTCCAGGACCAGTCAAATCGACCTCCGAAGAAGCTATTTTCCTAGTAGAAAGTCTTTTTACTCTACTTCGGGTTAAGGCAAAGGCACCCCTTATAAATTCAAAAGGAAAGATTAGCTGTGGAAGGAAGTATTTGTGAAGTGAGGTGCATCTGATATTACCGCTCCGTGGGCTTCTACTGTTTTCCCTTCGTTCCAATAAAGTTTTCAATGAAAATATTCTCCTTATAGTCATTTGCTGACGTGAGGTCTAGCAGCCCATGTAACTCCCGAAACAGGACTAGTTTAGAGTGCAATGGGTAGATCCTTGCTACTTTGGCATTCGATTCGAGCTAGATGATCTTCTTCTTCTGTGATTCGAGCTAGATGATCTTGTTCTTCGTAATCGGTAAACCTGCTTCAAGAACAAGTTAGCACTCTGATACATGATTACTTAGTGAAGCCGTCCAGGACCAGTCAAATCGACCTCCGAAGAAGCTATTTTCCTAGTAGAAAGTCTTTTTACTCTACTTCGGGTTAAGGCAAAGGCACCCCTTATAAATTCAAAAGGAAAGATTAGCTGTGGAAGGAAGTATTTGTGAAGTGAGGTGCATCTGATATTACCGCTCCGTGGGCTTCTACTGTTTTCCCTTCGTTCCAATAAAGTTTTCAATGAAAATATTCTCCTTATAGTCATTTGCTGACGTGAGGTCTAGCAGCCCATGTAACTCCCGAAACAGGACTAGTTTAGAGTGCAATGGGTAGATCCTTGCTACTTTGGCATTCGATTCGAGCTAGATGATCTTCTTCTTCTGTGATTCGAGCTAGATGATCTTCTTCTTCTGTGATTCGAGCTAGATGATCTTCTTCTTCTGTGATTCGAGCTAGATGATCTTCTTCTTCTTATAAGATGAAACGGATTGTCTTGTACCGCGCTGACCTCACTTTTGGAACTGCTATCACTGATTATGAAGTGTTAGAAGCTATATAGAAGGTTGCTTTCTCTCTCTACCACCGTAACTGCCTTCTGAACTGTAACTATCCCCTTTCTTTTGCAACGGAAAGTTATCTCTATGGCCGGTCGGGTCGGCACCCTATTGTTTGATTTCGTTCCCGCATCGAAACATAAAGAGTCTCTTTTTTTTCACTATGAGCTTTCAAAGAGTATCTTTTTTTCACTATGAGCTTTCTACTTTCACTATAGATTGACTTGACTTGCTTGAAAGAACTAGCTATACTTCCCTTCCTGCTTGTTGGAGCTTGACTTAATGTAGTGGACTTAAAGACTGCTAATTTCCGAACGGTTTTAGTGACGACTTCTCCTAGCACCTTACTCGCCCGGCAATACTTACTTGAACCGGCTCCCGCTTTGATGGAGTTGTACTGGCTCTGGCACAGGTTCCGGGTGATAGCAGCTCTGTCTCTTTGCTCGGTTCTAACTTGATGCAGCGCTTTACTCCGGAGTGTAGCGTTCTTCTTCCCGTAACCCACTTTCCAACTTTCCCCAAGCATTAATGTCAATATTCTTTAAGCAAAAGCACTCTCCAAGCCGAAAGAAAGAATGTCTTACTTGCCCTACAGCACGGTATAAGAGTGACCACTTGAACCGGACGAGCAGCTTGCTCCTCGGAACCCATATGACCTACTAGCTTATGATGCGATTGACTACTCTGAAAGCTGTCGACCTACCACCCCCAATGAGATTCTTCCCAGCTAACTACAGCATCAACAAAGAAAGAGAGCCTAACTACAGCTTCAAACAAAGAAAAAAGAGCCTAACTGCAGCTTCAAAGAAGAACTCAAGCATCAAAGCGTTAGTGCGCAACGGAATCCAAAATCATATAATGTAGGTGTGCACATATATAGAATTGATGAAAAACACAGTCAAGATGGTGCACAACTGCACTTATAGAAATTAGTAAGAACACATCTGAAACTCTTACTACTTATATATTATGCATTGATGCTTTTGATCTACCCTACTACTCTACTTGCTTGTTTGAATGGAATTGACCCTATGAGAGAATGTAGTAAAAAAACTCCTGACTCTAATAAGCTAATGCGCAAGGGCGTAGTATCAACTTCTGAATGTCCAGATTGATTGGGTAATGTCAGATCTTTCTCTCACTGCTTATGCTTACTCACTTATTGAATGGAATCCCTCCACTCGAGCACATTGTATAGAATCCTGTAAAGACATAGCTTACCTGCTTTTATTCAAGTAAGGCACAACTGCTTGCTTGCCTTTTCAATTGAACTAGTAGTTTGTTTCATTTCATTGAATCTCTCGAGCATCATATAGATTCTAGTAGCAACATTGCCCTCACTCTCATAAATGCGGAAATATAGCATCTCTTCTTCACTCACTAAGGCACGGGTTTGCTTGTTCGCGAACTCAACAAGTCAATATTAGATGGGCACGCACCTCAATAGAATGGAAGAATCACCCTACCTACTCTATATGAGTAAAGAACATAGGTTACAGGAAAGGCGAAGTCAATGATCATACACGTATAGAGCGGTTAAGTAGATCAATTCGAACATTATTGAGTAACTTCACTCTACACTCTCAAGAGCTGCCTCAGACTATAGTTCAGTATTGGGTGCTTACATTCCAAATGTATGAAATGTTGGTACCTTTACTTCTATTCACTAATATGAAAGAAATGCACTTCACTATCTCATTCTATTCGAAATGCACTAACTCTCTAATTCTATTCAATTCAAGGCGTCGTCAATAAGATCTTATCAAGGGGGCTAAAGGCTTCCAATCATCAACTTGTTATTGTATTGAAATGTGCCGAGATTCCTTCTTTTCTTAAACGAAGCAACAAGCAATACGTTAATAAAATCATACCTATATACACCACAACACCTATTCTAACATTTTGGAACAAAACAGAGCATTGCTCATATAATAGAAGTTGGAGCATCTCTTAGGAGCTGAGCTATGTTGTTGTGTTTGCTTTCTTGAAGAATCAAGTAGATATATAGAATTCAATCCTAACTTGAGCCGGGTAAGGGTAAGCGATAGAAAGAAGTGAGTTTACTAAAAACAAGATCATGGAGTTGCACCACTTATGGATAGAAGATATGAAATTGACTCTCTAAGCTAAGAGAACCCCGAGTAGAAAGAAGATATGAAATTGACTCTCTAAGAGAACCCCTGCCTTAGTAGAAGATATGAAATTGACTCTCTTCTCTAGGACAACCATAGAATTCAGTCAATGCCTCTCTCTAGGACAACCATAGAATTCAGTCAATGACTCTCTCTAGGGCAACCCCGAGCTTGTTTGAATTGAATCCACCAATCGCCCTTGCTTCTAGAAAGTGATAATGGATCTCTTTACCCTTGCTTGTTCAATCTCACTAACTACTTCTCCAATAAAGTAACCTAACACAGCGCACTTAAGTGAACTCTGACTGGGAAACTCCTAACGTGTCCCGAAGAAAACTGTAAGCTTACGCGCAACGGCTAGTTCTGCTGACTCACTACTGACATCTTACGTAGCGGTAACCAAAGAACATAGCTTCGTTTCCGAACCCTATAACCTGAAGAGTACCTTTTCTTTATTCCCTCTTTAGCCTAGTATTTCTTTATTGATTGATTGATTTCCTATGGTTCCCTTTCTTCTTGCAAACACGGGTTGACAGCTTCCTTGTAGTTAAGGGTATAGAATAAGAGGTGTAGCTCGCTAACTGGTGTTGTTTACAGTTCGTTCATTCTTTGTTCCCTCATATTATAAGTGAGTTTACATTCTTCTATATCATGCAAGAAAACGGATTTACGGAATTCCATCTAATATGTGCATTACTACTCTTTTCTTACTTTTTCTGATTTTACTTAACTATGGTGTATCTTATATTCAATGATTTAGCACTTACATTCTCTTATCTTTTGCCTCTATTCTATATTAAAGTAAACAGTTTGTTTCGGAGTCAGGAACCCTCCACTATCAATTAGGTCCAATCAATTCATCCTCCAAACCAACTAAACCGGGGAAGCTGAAGCGGAAATGCAATTGATACAGACCAGCAGGCTCTTCATAGGATATTCGAGTCCATTATTCTTATTACCTTTTTCTCTAGAGAGGAGGAGGGAATGCCAATTGGACAGCGTCACGGCGCCTTTATTTACCCCCGGGGAGGGCTCCCCTTTTCTCTTTCCCAATTGTTGTTGGAGGTAATGGCTCCGAACCGTGCTGGCCATCACACGGCTCTCAAACCCAACCTGTGGCAGAAGGTGTCTTTCAAGACTCGCGAACCGGGGCGCCCTGCTTACATTTAGAAAGCTAACACTGCTAGGTATACAATGGGGTATGTTCTATACTTGTCTTTAGGCCTTGTCTTTAGGCATCTTCATAACAATAAAAGGTATCCCGCTTCCCCGAGTTAGCTGACTTTCTATACAATAAACAGATTAAGAGTTAGGTATTGAGTTCGGTGACTTTCTATACTCTACAAATATGAATGAAGAGTTCTATTACTTTACTTGACTTTCCACTAGACTCTAAGAATATGAATGCAAAGTGATATGACTTTTGACTCTACTTTCTCAATATGCAAAGTGATATTCTCAGCAGAAATTCCTTCGATGGAAATGAATAAGCTCTCTTTTTAGAAAAGGGGTATATTCTGGTGTCTCCTTAGCCAAAGGGGTCTTCTTGTTGGCGGCTATAAAGGAGGTGTCAAGGCCTTAAAGAGATATATGGTAAGCGGTTCTAAGACCAGAGAGAGAGAAGACGACGAAGAAAGCACTTGTGTATAATATGAATTTAGCAGTAAACTAATCATTAATTTCTTATCGAGCGGAGAAACGGACTATATGTGCTTGAATGGAAGAGATTCCACTGGGGATGAAACGGAAACTGGTCATTCGAGTCGACTTCCCACTTGCAGCACTAGCAGCTTACAATTGAACCGCTTAACCAAAGCTTCCATCTACGACAACACAATCACTCTACTTTCACCACGCTTCAGAAGCACAAAGAGACTATCCTCTCCTTGCTTGAGGAACCGTCAAATAAGAACCTCTCTCGTCGACAACACTCGAAACAAAGGCTCACATTAGCACAAGGGAGCTCACTTAACTTAACTTAGGCTTGTTTGTTATAAGCTAGGCCATAATAATTCTTTACCCGATAATCTTATAGAAGTGAGTAAAGACATAGCTTGTTCTACTTTCTCTTTTGCCCTTGACTTAGTTAGATTCTGGATTCTTTCCCTTCCCGGAACTCGTAACTTGAAGAAAATCATCTTATCTCTTGATTGAGGATTACTACTTATATACTCCACCTCAACGAGCGAACTCCACTATACTTTCTAAAGCACCCCAAGAAAGAGATGAGACTTATTAACTTAGCGCTGAAGAAGCCAGTACTTTTTAGTCGCCCTTTGTTCGGTAACAAACAACATAACTTGTGATAACAGGTTTTCACAAGTCTTGGGTTCGGGGTAAACTCCTCTGATAGCTAATAAACCTCTCCTACCACCCAACAAGCTATTCAAATGCATTTATTCCTCTCATCTTTGCTGATGCTTCGAACTCCCTAACGGACAAATCAAAGAATGCACTTTTACTGCCAACAACTCTCACTGATGCGGGTGACACCTCAGATTCCTCTTATTCTGAAAACGAGAAAAGTCAAAGACAACAGAGTAAAGAGATGCTGAACCTTTATACCGCACTAGCCCACGACCCGAGACTCACTTATTCCATATAGAAAATCATCTAACAACTTGAGCGGTCCACGTATAACGCTTGTAGCAGTGCGTGCGGGTAGAACAGTCTCTTGTGCAAGTGCTTTCTTCGGGAGTTGAATGTTGCACAATGCGAGAGAAGTTATTGGCTCCGAGGTTATTGATTGGCTTGACCGAGCTCCACTATATGTTGATGTTGCTGAACTTCTCTTATTTTATTAAGACACAAACCTCTCCAACTAAACGGATTGTCCGTGCTTCATAACCGAGTTGTGGTCCAAAGAATATAGAGCTGGATCTGGCTGGGGCAGAGGCGGGAACAGGATCAGAAGCTTCGGTGGTATTGGCGAAATCAAAGAGTATGGGGTCGCTTTAGAGAGGTTAGAGTGTTGGTGAGAGTGTTGTCGTATAGAGAAGCTCTGCGTCGGTGTTGGGGTCAGTTGAACTTCAAGTCGAGTGTAATCATGCGGTTAAGAAATCCAGGTCTTGTTCTTGTGCGAGTTAAGTCAACGAGATCAGTAGATGAAACAGAATCATGAGCTCTATATGATAGAGAAATTGGTAACCAATGGATAGGTAGCGAGTGGTTAAAAGTCTTAATTGTGTGCGAGTAAGAGTAGGCATCGACAATAAAAGAAGCAGTATCTTAAGCCGCTATTGGGTAATCCGCTATCTGTATTGAATGAAGAAATCAAGATATCAGATATATTCAATTGTTAATCAAGATCTAGATGGACCCCTATTGAGAAAGTTGTGGGCTCACGGTCTAGATAATGGAATGGAAAGGGTTCGGATGGGATTTCGATCAAGTGAGAGTGCTCATACTTCTGTCTCATAGCACTATGGTTGTATACTTCTGTCTCATAGCACTATGGTTGTATACAGGGGGCACCTTCGAGTTCTACTGCTCCGAAAACATACGTAGGTTTCTTGGCTAATACCTAGCGCTCATACATAAGCAGCCGAGTTCCCGAGTCAAGAAAGCAATGCTTGCCTTTTCTTCATAGGAGAAACCCTCTCTCTTTACGTACGGCAGTGTCATTTCAATTTCAAAGTATGCAATGCACATGTGAAAAGACTACTAATACGAGATAGGACCTGGCCCTCCATTCCAAAGGATTCTAACGGAACGGAAGAAGATCTACTTTTCGATAACGCGTAGTGGGGACAGTAAGTCTTGAAAGCAGTGGGAGCCCCAATACACTACCTGAGATTAGAATGAGATATCGAGAAATTCATTCCACTGTCAATCAAGGTTTTCTTTGGCTTAAGTATAGAGGGAGGGCACATAGGCTATTGAGAAGTATTCAAGTATGAGTCTCCCGCTCGTCTTAGCTATAGCTCTCTTCTTCCGCATCCGCAAGGGGAGCTTCTTTGCTTTGAACCAACCCCCGAGAACGAATTCTTTTGATTCAATACTGCCCGCTCTTTTGTCAACTGCTACTGGATACTGGAAAAGATACATATACGGTCTTCATGGCCTGATTGCGCAAATGGAGTTTTTAGGGGTGTGTCATTCAAGGTAAGCAAGAAAAGAAAGAAATAAAGGGATGGGGCGCTTACTAAGGCAGCTTCCTCTTTCCCCATAGGGTGTTATAAAGGTTACTTGCTTCCTTCTTCGGTAGGATGCTAATCCCGCTTTGGGCTTATTCTCGGTTTTGGAGAATGATGATTCTGATGATTTGAGCTTTGTCCCCTTTCAGCGCGTTGTTCTTCGTTTAGATAGAGATCCTCTGATTTCCTATATCCTTCCGTGATAGATAAGATATCCTCTGATTTCCTATATCCTTCCTAGATTCCCTTTCTCATATTCTTCCTAGATAGATAAGATATCCTCTTCTTTCCTATATCCTTCCTAGATTCCCTTTCGAATATTCTTCCTAGATTCCCTTTCCTATATCCCTCCTAGATTCCCTTTCTTGAAACTCCAATAAGTGTTAGCGGTGCGAGTGCGGTTAAGGCGCAAGGAATAGTCTCAAAATCAAGTGGATCTCAGTAAGAAATTGGTATAGAACAAGCTTTGACGCGAAGTGTTGCAAGTTCAAAGTCTAGCTATAGATACTAAGTGGAAAGTCTAGTGTTTGTTTTGAAGCAAGCGGTATCGTCGTCTGCTATCGTCTATTTCCATTTATACCCCGGGTACAGTGCTTTTACTCATTTCTTTTCATTGAAGCAAGACAGTGTTTGTTTTTACTTTACTCACCTCTACAGTATAAGAAGGATGTCGGCTAAGGCACCCGCTCAAGTGAGGGCAGTGCTGTGTCTTTACTCAATTCCATATTTTTGTATTCGGACTGGGCCCAACAAGGGTTTCCGCTTACGTGACGGAGTTTCTCAATTCCTAGATAATCAATTCCTAGATAAGATATATTATATGCGTAATAGAAGAAAGAGATAGCTGACAGAAATGAATGTTTCACTCTTCTCTTTTACTTTACTCGGTGCAAGAAATATGACAATTACTGTTTTCCTCTTAGCAAGCAGGAATTCAATCAGTGTCTCGTGCTTGTGCATGAGGTTCGAGAAACAGGTCAGATTCAAAAGATAGATGGATTTTCATCTTATTTCTAAAGTAGTAACAGCTTGCCTTTGATCTCAACTTCCTTTGCAGACTATCGGAGCACTATTCCATATTTTTGTATTCTTTACTCAATTCCATATTTTTGTATTCTTTACTCAATTCCATATTTTTGTATTCTTTACTCAATTCCATATTTTTGTATTCTTTACTCAATTCCATATTTTTGTATTCTTTACTCAATTCCATATTTTTGTATTCTTTACTCAATTCCATATTTTTGTATTCTTTACTCAATTCCATATTTTTGTATTCTTTACTCAATTCCATATTTTTGTATTCTTTACTCAATTCCATATTTTTGTATTCTTTACTCAATTCCATATTTTTGTATTCTTTACTCAATTCCATATTTTTGTATTCTTTACTCAATTCCATATTTTTGTATTCTTTACTCAATTCCATATTTTTGTATTCTTTACTCAATTCCATATTTTTGTATTCTTTACTCAATTCCATATTTTTGTATTCTTTACTCAATTCCATATTTTTGTATTCTTTACTCAATTCCATATTTTTGTATTCTTTACTCAATTCCATATTTTTGCACGCTCACTAACGGGAGATCTATTGGCGCAAGAAGGATTCCGGATCTGATGGACTGGGCCCAACAAGGGTTTCCGCTTACGTGACGGAGTTTCTCAATTCCTAGATAATCAATTCCTAGATAAGATATATTATATGCGTAATAGAAGAAAGAGATAGCTGACAGAAATGAATGTTTCACTCTTCTCTTTTACTTTACTCGGTGCAAGAAATATGACAATTACTGTTTTCCTCTTAGCAAGCAGGAATTCAATCAGTGTCTCGTGCTTGTGCATGAGGTTCGAGAAACAGGTCAGATTCAAAAGATAGATGGATTTTCATCTTATTTCTAAAAGTAGTAACAGCTTGCCTTTGATCTCAACTTCCTTTGCAGACTATCGGAGCACTATTATAACGTTGGTCTATAGGCGGTTCATCAACATAGGTTCCACTCTTTCTTCCTCAAAGTGTTTCGGCCGCTAACTTATATATATGGGTTTTCATCGCGATGCCTAAGGACACCTTTCGTCTATATCGTTCTATCCTTGGCTCTCTATTGGGCAGACCCCTCCTTTTGAACATATTATTTACTGGGCTTATGCTTTGCTTATTAAGTTTGCTTCCCCAGATATAGAATGATGGTGGTAATTAAGGCCTTCTCTACGCCCCATCTATCTGCCTAGCATCAGCCTTATCGTTCCTCATACTATAGGGTCGTTTGGCAACTGCGTTGAGTATTTGATGTCAACCATCGGCCTAGGCTAGAATCATGAATGGAAATAGAAATACTTCCTCCCTCTCGTCAGCGAGTTACGTCTTTCTTTCTATAGCTGGCCGCCAACGACTCTTTTTTTCCTATCTCTTTTTCTTGGTAGCCGACCGGTTCTTTGTAAGCTGATGTGAGAGTTGCACCGCCGGTAGTCGTTTCTATAGAGAATAACCCTTAAACCCAGTGTTCTCGTCCCTTCGTTCCTTAGGAATCCCCGGCCAAGCAACCCAACTAGTCACTATCTCATAGTTTCTACTCGGTGTTGGCTGATTGATTGCCTCTCTCGTCTCGTAGACAACACTTTTGCACTTACCGCTTATAAGCTATTCCCTAAAACTTAAGTAGACATAGTGACCCTTCCTTTAGACTGAACTACCCCCATGCATAGCTACTATCTCGTATTTCTCCTTTGCTTTGATACTCTTCCTTTCCTTAACTTAGGGGACAGTTTCGGGCTTCAATCATTCATTCGACTTCGGCTTCTATATCGGTATCGGATTCAACCTGATTGTCTTGTCCCACGCTTACCGGACTTTGACACCGCTACAGCTTATTCATTCTCTAATACAACACAAGCACCAAAAGATACTACACTTGCTACTTTACCTCGACCAGAAAAAACATTTCCTTACCGACCGCCCACCACTTATTATTCTCTCGCTCGGAATTTCACTCAAAGCAAAGAATGACACCATTTCATGCCTCCCTAGTTCTCTTAGTGGGAATGGGAAGTCTGAATGGCACTTATCCCTTCGTAGGGTGCTAGTTCGAGTGTTGGCTCAAGTCTTTGTTCCGGGCAGGAATATATTATGAGCAAGTCCTCTGTGTTCTGAAACTAGAGTTTTGACTCCCTCTGATCCATATCTGTCTTCTGAACCTGCTCTTGAAACGAAGTATTTTTCATCTTTTTCTTATGACCCCCCCACCTGCTGATGATCTTTATTCCCTTGCCTTTTTCACCACTTTACTTGCTTGTTTACTTGCGACTGACTTGTCAAACTCGTAATTTCACTTTCTTGCTATGAAGCATAAGATCTGCCAACGTTAGCTGAATCGCTTCGAGCTCCCTTACGCGCCGAGGCAGTAACTCCATAAGCTGATGAAGCCAATAAATCATCCCTTACCTTACTAGCAGCTGACCTCTCACTTGCGCCAACACCCGTCTGGATTCTAACCTTAACTATATTCTCTTATCAACAGAAACTCTCAAGTCAGATTCGGGCAGAAGGCTTTCGAACGGGAACCCAACCAGCAAGCAAGCGCTTTGTAGCACAGTCGACTCGGGTTCCTATATTCGTTCTTGAAGTCCGCTTTGTTTTGATCCGCATGTGGAGCGCTCAATTCCATTCTGAAGTAGTTTATTTACTAGACTCCATTTTAGATGTTATTCTATTTGTTTACGTTCTTCTATAAGCAACGGGCCTCAATTCTATTCACAGAGCAGTCCGGGATGGGGTGATTTTTCTTAGATCAAATAGGTTAGGTGCACTCACATTTCACGGGCTAACCGCTCATGGAAGTTTCCAAGCACGGGGGCATAGGCATAGGTTCAACAACGAGAAAGAAGCCCCATTCTATCAAACAACGTCCAATATTCAGTTAAGCGCTTACGCGAGTTCTGAGTTAGCAAGTGACTATAGCCTTAGCCAGCCGTTGCAGAAACACTTGTTAGTGAGTGAGAGCTTGTTTGTGAGCGGGCAGCTGACAACAAAACCTATGCTTCCTCCATCTACGGCTTTCCTCGCCCAGCTTCTGATCTGGAAACGGACTCTCCACTTTCAGCAGAACCTCACTCCTGCGCAGGAGCAAGCCAAGCATGTAAAGGGGCTTTCGAAGGCAAGGCTTATTTCCAAGTTCAGGCAAGCTTAATAAGGTCGGTTCCGGCAAGAGGAATCAGTCCATTCTCTAAGACAACACTAGCACCTTTCCTAGACGAAACAACCGCTATCGCTATAATTACTAGCTCTTATATGATTTAGACACAAGAAGTCAACTTTTGGTTCTTAATTCAGTAGAATCTCTCGCCTAGCCTCGCTGTCAACCCGACCCGAACTAAAGGTAATAATTCCTTCCTTATTCCCCCCAAAGCCAACCTTTGATCTTAGCGCCGTTGCTTTCTTTCGAGCTTAGAGTCCAGTAGAAGTGAAAGACTCAAATTCATTTTAGGGGGTCGGGGCGCTAACGCGTACTTTCCCTTTGCTTAACCTCAGGTATATAAATGGAGTAGTCATATTACCTCTTATATATCCAACTCCCTTATGGCTGGCTTCTTTCCTGAAACCCCAACTCCCTTATGGCTGGCTTCTTTCCTGAAACTCGACTTTATCATTGCTTAACACAAACATGCACCCCAGGATACTCTCTTTTCTGAAGCACCAAAAGAAACGTACCTTTCTGACCCTACAAGCCAAAACTATCTATTCTTTTGCTTGCCTCGGGGAAACTCAGATTATGGGACAACATACCCTTCTGTGGAATCTTATTCTTGACTTCCCGCTGATGAAACAGATCTAGCTTATTCTTGAGATTGGAGGGCGAGGATCCACTTGTTGCAAAGCTACCCGCTCCGTTGAGGGAAAGGCGAAGTTATCCACTCGTATTCAGCCCCGACCTATATGGAACTTGCATGCAGAACCGCTTGCTGCGCACTTTCCACTTTACCTTGAAACCGCTCCTTGATTCAAGAGTCAACTTTCCCCGTACTGAGTCTGATCCGTATTCCTCACCAGCTTTCACACCTTCTTTTGAGTGCTCAGTGGGTTCAACACCAATACCCATCTTTAGAGTCGTTTAACCTTCACCTATGTTGAACTATGCTATAATAGCAAATCCATCCCACCATTTAGGTACCTATTGGCTAGCTCTTCTAATGTATTTCTGCCTAGAATAGAAAGCCCTATTGCTTGCTCGTTTCTTAAACCATAGAAAGAAAGAAAGAGAGCCCTCTTGTTGCTAATCTCTGAATTGGAGACCCGGACTTTAGCCTCGAAATAAGCACTTGTTGTTCCGAGTCAAATAGTAATTGAAGCCGAAATGGATACGCACCTTGAGACTTTACCTGGACCTGGAACACGCGGACAAGCACAAAAGCAAAGAGAGAAGGGAACTCGACAAGCAGTACTAGATAGAGCATAAGAGTAATATAAGGGAGTTTAGTATAGAGGAAGGTCTCAGTTATTAGGTTAATATGCTTTAGAACAGCCAACAAGCCCAGAATCCAATTCCAATTCTAATACAAAGGAGCCGGGTATATATATAAGATAGTCAAGACATATCGAGTTAACCCTCTCGCCCAGCTGTATATATATAAGATAGTCAAGACATATCGAGTTCCCCCGCCCAGCTGTATATCTTGTTTCTTCTCTCGTCAACTCTCATAGCAGTGGGGATTATTTTCTTTACGACAACAAAGGTAAACCCCAAGTCAAGTATCCGAACCAAGTATCCGAACTCTCCTTAATAAGCACCGCATCAGTTTCCGCGGAAGCCGTCATTTCTTTTAGCGCAGAAGCCAGCAGGAAAATATTTGCATCATTCAGATAGGATTGCCCCAACTTATCTAATAGCTGACTTTACTTACTTTACTCGCTCGCACCGCCCTAACTCCCAGAAACCATTGTATTTGGACCACTTAGCCCTGAAGAACGAATTTCCCCTGATCTTGCTTCTGCAGCTAACCTTTCGCACAGCTTTTGATCCGTATCCATATCCTGTGCTCCTCTCCGGATTCTTTACCTTCCAGAAGATCAATTCTCTGATTCAATATGGAAAGAGACTCTTATAAATAGAAGTGTTAGTTAGTACGTTGCCATGAACAAGTCCTGTGTCGTCTATTACTTGTTATGTGCTCGGGAGAAAGAGTGAAAAGAGCTCAAGTGGAAGTAGAGTGAAAGTTGAAGACCGGCCAAGTCACTACTAGTACTTAGCAGTTAGAAAGTCAGCAACAAAAGGTAGAAAACGGAGGATAAGAATTCTGGTATCAAACTCTCGAACAGGAACAGGCAATTCTTCTGCCTCAAATCCAGCTTCGGCTTTAGATCCGTATTCTCTTTCTCTTGCAACTAAAGTCAAAGAGTTGGAAACGGGAAAGAATGAACGTATTACTCCCGAGCAAGCCAATCACCTATAGACTTCTCAAGCGCCTCCGACCTGTAATCTCATATTTGAGCTCCAGTGGTACAATGACTTCTACGACAAAGAGCTCGACGACGAACAAACACTGTTGAAGCTCCTGCCGCTCGACGAAAGCTGGAAAGAATTTGCAACCGGGGAGCAGGGTATGCCTCTGTTCTTAGGCTCAAAAGAGCTGTCGCTAAAGGGCCGCTCATCTACGCATGCTTACTTT
Source organism: Musa balbisiana (assembly GCA_004837865.1). Taxonomy (NCBI): domain Eukaryota; kingdom Viridiplantae; phylum Streptophyta; class Magnoliopsida; order Zingiberales; family Musaceae; genus Musa; species Musa balbisiana. Next base: position 288,176 of record PYDT01000084.1, read on the forward strand.
TGAGTTTCATCCCCAGTTTCCCCTTGTTTCATCCCTATTTTTTGGTTGATTCATTTATGCGCTAGCTGACTTTCTGGGTAAAGGTTATAGTGAAGTCGTATAGAAAGGTTCAAGTGCTTGTGTCTAAGGCGAATTCCGTATCAAGCCTTGTCGAGAGAGGTGATTGGCCAAAGCAAAAGTCTACGAGATGCAAAAGATGGAGCAGGTAAAGAAGCAGTGCGCGAGTCAGCAACAAGTAGTTCTGTTCGAGTCAAAAGATCAGAAGCCAGCCGGAAGAAAAGAATCCAGTACTGGTTTAGAGTAGCTAGTCTTGTTTTCTTAATCCTTCTTAGTTGGCGACAAGTCTCCTTTTGTTCGAGGTCAAGGAGATAGTTATGCACCAAGAAAGGTGTATAAAGAAAGGTGTATTGTATATAATTGGTAACCAGAAAGTCGAGTTGAGTGAAAGGAAGAGCCAAGCAACGTATAGACGGAATACCTTAACTCCTAACTCAGGTACCAGATTGGATATATAACTCAACACTAAAAACGAAACTCAGAACTCTCCACTCCTATTGAACTCATCCGCTTGGCCCCGAGTTTTGGTGAGCCATCAATAGTGGTTGCTTGCCTAGTAGTTACTTGTTTAGTTGGGTTGACTTCCCTTAGACTTCCCAAAGAATGGCACTGAAACAAACATATGACTCTCGTCTCGGGGCGCTAACGCTCACTTTCCGGTTGGGTATCTGCTATCTTCTATTCTTTATAGTTTTGAAGCGCAGGAAGGAGGAGGTTACTAACACTTCTATCATATGCGAGAGAGTTGAAATTGCTGGAACAAGTATGAAGTATAACGCGCTAACACTGCTGATTTTTGTTCCGGGGTGCATCATTCTAGCTAACTCTTCGGGTGCCGATATTATCTTATTCAGAGTTGATTGTTCCAAAGTGCCTTAGTGAGTCTGGGTTCAAGTGTTGTCTATGAGTTCCTTGCTTCTTCAGCGCTGTCGTCAATCAGTGTTGTTACTCTATTCTATATGAGATGTGCACTCATTTCCATTCTTAAGTCTGGGAGGGCTCAGAGGTCCTTATTAATTAGTTCCACTACTCTACAAGGGGAAAGCAGTAAATCATCAGGCAAAGGGAAAGCACAGATAGCAGCTGGGCGCATTTATGGAGTTGGAGACAGAAAACCAAGGTGTATAAAGAAAGGTGTATAAAGAAAGGTGTATAAAGAAAGGTGTATAAAGAAAGGTGTATAAAGAAAGGTGTATAAAGAAAGGTGTATAAAGAAAGGTGTATAAAGAAAGGTGTATAAAGAAAGGTGTATAAAGAAAGGTGTATAAAGAAAGGTGTATAAAGAAAGGTGTATAAAGAAAGGTGTATAAAGAAAGGTGTATAAAGAAAGGTGTATAAAGAAAGGTGTATAAAGAAAGGTGTATAAAGAAAGGTGTATAAAGAAAGGTGTATAAAGAAAGGTGTATAAAGAAAGGTGTATAAAGAAAGGTGTATAAAGAAAGGTGTATAAAGAAAGGTGTATAAAGAAAGGTGTATAAAGAAAGGTGTATAAAGAAAGGTGTATAAAGAAAGGTGTATAAAGAAAGGTGTATAAAGAAAGGTGTATAAAGAAAGGTGTATAAAGAAAGGTGTATAAAGAAAGGTGTATAAAGAAAGGTGTATAAAGAAAGGTGTATAAAGCAACGTATAGACGGAATACCTTAACTCCTAACTCAGGTACCAGATTGGATATATAACTCAACACTTAAAAACGAAACTCAGAACTCTCCACTCCTATTGAACTCATCCGCTTAGGCCCCGAGTTTGTCGTGAGCCATCATAGTGGTTGCTTGCTAGTAGTTACTTGTTTAGTGGGTGACTTCCCTTAGACTTCCCAAAGAATGGCACTGAAACAACATATGACTCTCGTCTCGGGGCGCTAACGCTCACTTTCCGGTTGGGTATCTGCTATCTTCTATTCTTTATAGTTTTGAAAGCGCAGGAGGAGGAGGTTACTAACACTTCTATCATATGCGAGAGAGTTGAAATTGCTGAACAAGTATGAGAGTATAACCGGTGGGGGGCTAACATGTATAAAGAAAGGTGTATAAAGAAAGGTGTATAAAGAAAGGTGTATAAAGAAAGGTGTATAAAGAAAGGTGTATAAAGAAAGGTGTATAAAGAAAGGTGTATAAAGAAAGGTGTATAAAGAAAGGTGTATAAAGAAAGGTGTATAAAGAAAGGTGTATAAAGAAAGGTGTATAAAGAAAGGTGTATAAAGAAAGGTGTATAAAGAAAGGTGTATAAAGAAAGGTGTATAAAGAAAGGTGTATAAAGAAAGGTGTATAAAGAAAGGTGTATAAAGAAAGGTGTATAAAGAAAGGTGTATAAAGAAAGGTGTATAAAGAAAGGTGTATAAAGAAAGGTGTATAAAGAAAGGTGTATAAAGAAAGGTGTATAAAGAAAGGTGTATAAAGAAAGGTGTATAAAGAAAGGTGTATAAAGAAAGGTGTATAAAGAAAGGTGTATAAAGAAAGGTGTATAAAGAAAGGTGTATAAAGAAAGGTGTATAAAGAAAGGTGTATAAAGAAAAAGAACTATCACAAGCTATGCAGAGGTTGTTGACTGTATTCTTATATGTGGTGTGGTCACGCTCAATTCCATTCTTTCTAGAAAGCGCGGCGAGTACAATAGTAGCGCTGTCTCAAGTCAGAACACAGTTACTTGAGCGGGTGCGGCCCATAGCATAGCGTTGGCTTACTTGCTTGAGCGGGTACGTGTTTGTAGGTAGTCTGATCTTATTTCTTCTGGTTTACTGAGCACTGGCCTAAACGGATCTGTTGAAACTAGAATTTCTGAGACTAATAGATATACATATAGCATCTCCTCTCCAGCCTTAGTAGTTGCTTGCTTGCCCGTATATTCAAGCTGCTTGTTTGTGCTGTGCGTTAATTAGTCTTGAAGCACAGCTGTTAGTTGCCTTTCTCTCTATATGGGTATGCTCGTTAGTTGACTTTGTATCTATATAGGTATGCTCGTTTGTGGACTTTGTATCTATATAGGTATGCTCGTTTGTGGACTTTGTATCTATATAGGTATGCTCGTTTGTGGACTTTGTATCTATATAGGTATGCTCGTTTGTGGACTTTGTATCTATATAGGTATGCTAGTTAGTTGACTTCTCTCTATATTGGGTATGCTCGTTTGTGGACTTTGTATCTATATAGGTATGCTCGTTTGTGGACTTTGTATCTATATAGGTATGCTCGTTTGTGGACTTTGTATCTATATAGGTATGCTCGTTTGTGGACTTTGTATCTATATAGGTATGCTCGTTTGTGGACTTTGTATCTATATAGGTATGCTCGTTTGTGGACTTTGTATCTATATAGGTATGCTCGTTTGTGGACTTTGTATCTATATAGGTATGCTCGTTTGTGGACTTTGTATCTATATAGGTATGCTCGTTTGTGGACTTTGTATCTATATAGGTATGCTCGTTTGTGGACTTTGTACCATGAACATTCTGCTATTAATGACAATTCTTCTCTGAACTTGACCTTGAGCCAATTATGATATATTAAGTCTGGTTTTTGAGTGTATTGTCGGTCCTAAGGCTTGTTCTGCTGGGGCATGGCATAGAGTCGGGCTTGGTCTGATACTTGCTTCTTGCATTCTGTATTGCCCCCTGGGGGCTTATGCGCCAATCAGAGAAATTCGAATCATGCGCACACTATAGGTATGCTCGTTTGTGGACTTTGTATCTATATAGGTATGCTCGTTTGTGGACTTTGTATCTATATAGGTATGCTCGTTTGTGGACTTTGTATCTATATAGGTATGCTCGTTTGTGGACTTTGTATCTATATAGGTATGCTCGTTTGTGGACTTTGTATCTATATAGGTATGCTCGTTTGTGGACTTTGTATCTATATAGGTATGCTCGTTTGTGGACTTTGTATCTATATAGGTATGCTCGTTTGTGGACTTTGTATCTATATAGGTATGCTCGTTTGTGGACTTTGTATCTATATAGGTATGCTCGTTTGTGGACTTTGTATCTATATAGGTATGCTCGTTTGTGGACTTTGTATCTATATAGGTATGCTCGTTTGTGGACTTTGTATCTATATAGGTATGCTCGTTTGTGGACTTTGTATCTATATAGGTATGCTCGTTTGTGGACTTTGTATCTATATAGGTATGCTCGTTTGTGGACTTTGTATCTATATAGGTATGCTAGTTAGTGACTTCTCTCTATTGGGTATGCCATAAGATATGATCTCTTCCTTTCGCGAGTGGAGAGTGTTGTCGACTCTCAATCAGGTCAATCAAGTGTTTCAGCTAGATACGGAGCATAATCAATTCCGTAATGGGTTAAGCAGAACAAAAAGGAGAATGTCGGGGTGTACAAGCAAGAATGGAGCTATAGGACTCCGGCGTACTCATTATCTTATTTCGCTATGGAACCAATGAAATTCTGCTATTAATGACAACCGTTAATGGGTTAAGCAGAACAAAAAGGAGAATGTCGGGGTGTACAAGCAAGAATGGAGCTATAGGACTCCGGGCGTACTCATTATCTTATTTCGCTTTGGAACCAATGAACATTCTGCTATTAATGACAATTCTTCTCTGAACTTGACCTTGAGCCAATTATGATATATTAAGTCTGGTTTTTGAGTGTATGGTCGGGTCCTAAGGCTTGTTCTGCTGGGGCATGGCATAGAGTCGGGCTTGGTCTGATACTTGCTTCTTGCATTCTGTATTGCCCCCTGAGGGCTTATGCGCCAATCAGAGAAATTCGAATCATGCGCACACCACAGCAAAAAAAGAGAAGCAATAGAATAATAAGAAAACAGTATTAACACTGGAAGAATAAGATAACAGTATAAGCCATAAAAGAATAAGCTAAAGGAAAGGCGGACTTCCACTCAAAAGTAACAACTAGAGACTCCTCTTGTTAATGGGATACTAACACTCGCATATAAGAATGGAAATAGGTAGTTACAGCTTTAGATAAGCTCATTAGGGGGCATACTAAAACACGGGACCGTGGAATGAGGCTAAGCAACGAGAAGAATAAAGCGCACAAGGAAGGCTTTCACAAAGGAGTATAGGAATGAGTGTTAGTTGTCTCTGTGTAAGTACCTGCGCAGTCAGACTCTGAGCAAGGAGCTGAAGAATCTAGTGCTTAAGAGATTCAATGAAGTCGTGTAGTGAGTGCCAACCAAGGGCTAGAGCTAGATTCCATTCAACAAGCAACAGAATTAGCAGTGTGAGGAAATGATGTATCTGTTAGTTTGGAAAGGCTTTCTTTTGATGATAATGTCCGTTAGACGAGTTTAAGTGCATACATGGATTCTGGAATTAATGAATAATTGAGTGGCCTTATCCAACAAGTTGACAACGATAAAGCGAGCTCCTCTATATTACAGCTGTTGGCACCTTTGGTGAGGTCCAAGGCTGTGTTGGAATTCCTACAATCCTTCTTTCTTGTCTTTACCTATGGTGGATAAATTAAATATATGGCGAGAACCCATCCGCTGGTGGATCAATATGGCGAGAACCTATCTGCCTCTCTTGGAGCGAGTATTCCCCCTTTTAGACTTATCTTAGAACAAGCGTCCTGCTAAATGGAGCCTTACCCCAGTGTGTTTGATCAGGAGTTTCTTATCTTCTTTCCCGGACTATCCTAGAAGAGTTGATTATCATCTTTCTATTCTCATCTCTTGTTTGTCCAGCAGTGAAGGGCCGCAGAAAGCGAAAAGGGTTCGAGGAATCAAATATACTTCTCTTTCTTTCTTTCTTTCTTATTTGGCTAAACTCCATTTGGCTGGTGAAATCACAGCGCTTGCTTGGACCAGGGGACGGTGCCTTGTTACGGAGGTAAAGTTTGAGTCACGACGGACGGGCAATTTCCAATATTATGGAAAAGCACTAATGAAAGCTACTACCAGAATATCTTAAGTGGAGTGCATTCATTCCATTTTCGCATTCCAGAAGTCGTCTGTCTTCCAATGAGTTCGCCTAGGTTTTAGGCACCCAGAAGTGGAAGTAGGATCTATCTGGGTTACTCGACTCCCGGAGCCCCCCTTCTTATAGGTACCATAGTCTTCAAAGCCATGGGAAGGCAGTTATGCTCGGTCGACTTAGCCCTCCATCTTTCGTTCGGAGCCTAAAGAAGGCTTTCTTTTATTATTGACTCTGGGATCATTAGACCGGACATGCTACCACTGCACCAAGTGAAGCCACAGACCGACCCATGATCGCAGAACAGTCCTCTCACAGACCGACCCATGATCGCAGAACAGTCCTCTCACAGGGTTGCAGGGTACTTGTCTTTTCGGAGATAATGGATTTTTGCTTGGAAAGAATAACCTCCAACTCTTCCACTATGTCCAGATAGGCCAGGGCTACTTGGCTATCAGCGATGACCACGTCGTTACCTAGGACGGCGTAACGATCAAAGTTGACTCCAGGATGTATCCCCTTCTCTACACAATAGCAAATCATGAAATGTTGGGTAAGTGCAAAGGGTGGCCCGTAAGAACGAATAGTACCCGATTGTCCCTACGAAAAGGGGAGAAAGGTCCATGGCATGGCGTTTTAGACCACCTATCTGGGGTGTCCCAAAAACCTTGGGATGGTGTGTAATGCCAGTAAAGGTAATGGAATACCTAAAGCATTGTCTTGCCTTCAATCAGCTTCGGGAAGGAATTTACTTGCTAACAGCCAAAGAAGGGCATTCGATTCTTCTTTCAATAGAGAATGTCACTTGCCGATACTAGTTACAGGGCGAGATCAACAAGTTTTATCTGCATTAAGTAAGTAGGGGAGCTTAACTTTAGCCTTACTCCTGCTGCAGCAAGATCCAGTCAATGCTCGATCGCTTGTGATCACAAAAAAACAAGCTAATCCACCCATATTGGTTGGCGCTGTGAGGAATTACCTAGAGAATAGAAGAAAGAGATAGCGTCTGTCTTCTCCACTATATGAAAATCGAATCAGGTATAACAGAGCCTGAGAAAGATATTGAGGAAGAATAGCTTCACATAAAGAGAGAGCACTCTTCCCATACTATACTCACTAATACAGCTCCGTGGGTATCTCTCATATGTACTTCAGATAAAATGAATCAGAATCAAGGGGGTGGGGTGACAAACCAGAATAGAATGGAATTGAGCTATACACCATATAGATAGAATTGCTACTCCTTGAGCTTGGAAGACCTACTGAACTAAAGACAGATGAACTCTCTTCCTCATGAGCTTGGAAGACCTACTGAACCTACTTGCACTTAGAGCTATAGGTCGAGTTCAAGAAGATGGTACTAGTGCGCGGGCAGAGCAAGCAAGTTCAATGACTGGTTAAGGCGAAAGGAAGCCAACACCACCATTTGCAACTTCAACTCTCACCTTAGCTTAGCCGATGAAACAACGAATCATTCATTTCTCACTCCAGACTCGGAACTTGTTGACCCGCTTTTAGCTGATCCTTCATCTTACTACTCTTTAACGGATCTTGTTCCTGCTTCAGATGTTTCTTCTGCTTCAGTACTTAGCGCAGAGGCGGTCAATTATTAATGAATACAGGAATTCTTACTTCAGAGTGTAGAATCGCTAGGGTTGTGACGTATTCCATCTCTTCTCTTAATGCCCTAGATTACATACCTTTTGTTTCTTTCTTCTGTGTGTGTTTGTGAGAGTTTCATTCTTTATTAGTTGACTTAGAGAGAGCTGAAGGTGCTTGTGTCTAAGGACTTTTTGACCTAGCAGCCAAGAGAGTCTCTATTGTCCTCTACTCATGAGTGCAATTCCTTATTTGTTGGCAGTTGATCTACTCTTTGGACCACTAGCCGAATAAAGACGACTTGGACCAAACCGAGCCTCAATGCTAGTACTCTCCTCTGCCCAGAACTCTTGCCTATCTGATTGCCCGAACAATACTTGATGAACCGATAACCACACTTTTGATTGTGGGCGCCCTAACCAACTTGAAGCTTCTGCGGGCAGTGGAACAAGGCTAAGCAGCACAATTACTTCTCTCTATTACTTTGAGCTAAAGGAACGAAACAATACTACTACTACTACTCGGGTGAGAAGGCTTCTTTCTCGCAGCAAGAAAGGGAGGCTTCCACGACCCGAGCACACAACGGTGAAACACAAATAATGCTAAGATGAAAGTGAACTACTTACACTTACAGCTGCGGTGTTCTCAATTGTATTCTGTAGTTCGATGCAAGTCCTTTTGTAGGATCACTTAGCCATGCTTTAACATTGGAAAAGGGGGCCGGGCCATAGAAGTACATGCCACTCAGTCAAAGAATGAGAATATCGAGTTTACCGAAATGAGTGTTGAAAAGGCTAGGGAGAAGAGATAGAGCTTGACAAAGATAAGAGAAAAGTAAGCATTAGCAAGTTCATGTTGAGTTGCTTTTTTGCTTGTTTGTAGTTTCCATACCATAAATATACTAAACCAGAAATATACTTAATAAAGCACCTACTCCCATCATTTTATAGAAAGTCGAGTGCATGTCAAATATCTGACCAACGATAGCACTATTCTACTAAGGATGTTTTTGTTGACCTTCTCCTTCCTTGGTTAACTTGGTGCCATATTCCTTCCACAGGTGTATCGATAGGGTTACAATCTTCCATGGATAACTTCTTCAGTTCAGGATCTCTTAGAATTGGCTTGTGAAATAACCTTAACTGCTTTGTTTGACTTCGATGCCAAAGAAATAAGTCATTAGGCCCAAGTCTGTTATCTCGAACTAATTCTCCATTGCTTTATTTCCATTCAGGAATCATGGTGGGGCCTGTCCTAATCCAATAATAGAAAGAGAAAGGCATACCAACAAGATCTCTCCATGAGAGTAAGTTAGAATATGGAGAGCTTGTTCATTTGGGCATTTATAAAAACAACACTTGAACTCAAATAAGCGGAAATCCGAGAATGGAATGCTCGTGGAGTTAAGCCAAAGAAAGGAACGCTCGTGGAGCTTGTTTAAGCCCATAAAGAGCGCGAGCCAGCCCTATGGAACTATTATACAGGGTCCTTTCATAGACAACATGAATAATCGGGGGGTCGTTGTTCTATGTTCTATATAGATACCTCTTCTCTTCTTCAAGAAATCCATTAATCAATGCCGATTTGACATCCATCTGTCCAATTTGCCATTTCCATTTGAGCTGTGACTAAGGAGATGAGCAATCTCACTCTTGCCAATCGAGCTACTGGTGCCCTCCCTCATAGTATATCCCATTTCGACTTGTATACCCTTGCAACCAATCGAGCTACTGGTGCGAATACTTCCTCATAGTATCTCCCATTGACTTTTCTACCTTTACAACCTATCGGGCCTTGTCTTTCTCCACCTCTCCTTCTTTGTCCGATTCTTTATCCTTTTTTGTCCATTTCTTTGAGTTTGGAAGATGGATCTATTTAACACCAATAGCATTCCTCGAGGAAGTGTAGTGAGCTACCCTTGTATTTTAGGCTTTCAGAGCACCTTTCCATTCCTTTCCTTTCCTCCTGAATCGCTTTCTTATGTACAGGCTTATTCAATAGTTCATGGATCAGAACCCGAAATAAGACATAGTCATGGATCAGAACCCGCAATAAGACAATCTAATGAAAGCTCATAATCCTAATTAGTATCCTTCCTTCCTTCGAGTCACCCCTTTCAGATGTCGAATGAATAGAGAATTCTATAGAAATCCAATCAGAATATATGGTGAGTTTGAAATAGTATAACTTCTTGTGCTTCTTGTAATTGGACTTCTGGAATGATGGTGACCCCAGCTGATCTAGGTGATGATTCAGGTGTAACATTGCTAATTCGCGGAAACCTGTTAAGCAAATAGACTGCACAAGCGACCCCTCCCATTCATGAGGAAGGATTCTTTCCAAAACAAATATATACATCGAACAATGTAAAGGAGAGTCAATCAGTCCGTCCGGCCTATGTCATTCTATCTTAGACTCAATTTGGTTTGGGTGTGTATGTCATGGTTAATTTCCGTATGATTCTATATTCTCTTTGCCAAATCACTTTCCAATTAAATTTATGTGTATTCACGACCCCTATCTGTTCTTAAGCATTTGATCCCACCTTTGTATTTCAACCAAGTTCATTCATTCCTTACATTGACTTTACTTAGAACTTATTTGCTGGCATTTCCTTAAGTAAACCGGAGTTTTACCACTATGATCATTAGTAAAGGTCAGAAACTACCTGCTTCCGGAAAGTTCTATTGGACTGAGAGGGTAACAAACATATGAGTGCACCAGATCAAGTAAAAGAGTGAGTTTATTTCATTTGTTCTATACCAGGGGCATAATCCATTACTTCTGTAGCTTCAGTATCGGGTGCGAGTAAAGTAGAGTTCCGGGAAATAAGATGGTTAAGATAGTACTGGCTCTGGCCCCAACACATAATGCTTCAGCGCAAAATCCATCATACAATAGAGGTGATTGGCTGTTGCAGTCAGATCAGAAGATTCAGCTAGGATCCGGTAAAGAATAAGGAGTTGGCGAAAGGGATGCAGTTAAGTCAGATTCCAAATCAAGGGAAGCGACAAGCGGAGGGTGACAAGTCACTACTACAAGTCTTCCAAGTGTTCGTGTTGCGCGTCAGTCAATCCTCTGGGTGCTTCTTAAAGTCGAGTTCGGAAGTCAACTGCAAGCAACGCAGCGGGACAGGTCCGTTTAGGAGAAATAGCCGTTTAAGAATGATTCGTTGCCCTAACGGGAAGGGTAAGTTCAATTAACAGTTTGCGAAAATATAGAAATGATGGAATTCCCACTAGATAAGAGTTCTTAGCGAATCGAAAGCCCCTGTAGCACCACTAACTAACGGAAGATAAGTAAACTTACCTGTTATATAAGTTTGTAACCAAAGAGAGATAGGTAGCTTTAAGATCCCAAAGTCCAATCGCTTTATCAGTGAGTTAGGGTTCTGCTGTAGCTCCTTTCCTTGTCTAGGGGAGAGGACAGAATGATGTAAGGTGCGAGTGTTGTATCTTGAAGAAAGGGAGAGATTCTACTTATAAAGAGAGAGATTGCACTTAACTTCAATTAAAGAGAACTCAAAGAAGTAAGGAGCCCTGTTCGAACAAGTAAGGGTTGGGTTCAGTAATGGCAGGTCTGGTAGTTTGCAGTGTCATTCCCTTTTTTTAGGTGCAGGTCCGGTCTTAGAAGCACTAGTTTGATACGCTCCCCACTAGTTCGTTCTTATTAGAATCTCTTATTACAGTAGAGGAATCGCACTTAAACAAAGGAAGGGTTGCTTTGAAGCCCTGCTATAGTGGCAGGATCCGGATCTGCGGTCTTAGAATCAAAGACAGTGTTGTCAGACTGGGCGCTAGGGGTTTCAACTCGCTACCGCGACACCCGTGTCTTGGTGAGTCGAACTCCGGTCTAGTAATAAGTCGAATGAAAAACAGTAGAGACAGGCTTATAGGCATTACAGTTAAAGAGTGAAGGCGAGGAGATATAGTTTCAAAGCTCGCAATACCTTATATTTGGTATTTGAAGTTGTAGGGGCAGGGCCCATAGTAAGTGCAGTAAGAATATAAGCAAGTCAAGGGTTCGGTTCGAATAGCTAACTCCCTATCATTAGTAAAAGAGTAAAAGCTCCATCATTAGTTAAAAGAGTCAAAGAAAGTAAAGACAGCTTCGAAGTAATTAGTAAAGGAATGAAAACAAGGGAAATAAGAGTGATCGCTGGTAGAGCAAGGTTCGTATTCAGGGTAAATAGTCGGAATACCTCTGGTTGGTCAAATACAGAAGTGAGAGCCTGGGTTCCGAGCTGTAGAGCCCTGTTAGCTGTGTTTGGAGAACGAGAGACAGGATCGACATAATGAGATCGAGTAATGGCAGTTCAATCTATTGTATAGCAAGTTGAGTCTGCTATTGTGGGGGATGGGTCACATTCCTATATTAGTAGTAACCAGTTGGACACTAACAAGCGGGGCTTAGAGAAAGCAGAGGTATGTGTTAGTTTGAAGTGAACACAAATAGGGCGTGGACTTACTAGTTCCATTCATTATTTGATAGAAACTTCGCAGGTGTCTCTCGGTTGACAAGACAGATAACTCGGGATGGAGAATGCAAGTAAGGAGTATAAGACGAAAACAAATACTCCGGGGATGAAAGGGACAACTACAAAATGAAAGACAAGAGCACGAGACTCGTAGGTTAACTGCATAGCTTAATCTAGTGTGGAGAGAGTTAGAGTTGTGGGGTTACAAGTAAGGTTTACTACCCGGCGAGCAAGGCTTGGTTGTTTTTAGAATCGTGCATTATTATGAGTATTGATTTCATTCCGATGGTTTCATATAGTCACCCATGCTTCATTACAATAGTGTTTTTGAAGTGCATCGTATTATCATACCAATATGGGTCATGTATGGACTGAGATAAAGTCGCGGTCGAACACAGGCTCTTTCAACAAGTGAGGCAGCTTCCTTTAGCGCGGACCACCTTCCTTCTTTTGTGCAAAATTAGATTCTTTATATGATGCAACTCTTACTCTACTTTCTACTCTAACAGCTTATTTTTTCACGGATCCTTCTCCTGCTTGAACAAAGAGAGCGGCATTCGGCTTCTGTATAAGATGATTCTCGAACTGATGATTCTCCTGCGGATGCTTCCGATCCTTTTTCTTCTTCGGGACAAGATGTTGACGCGCATATAAGTCTGGCTTGGACAAGAAGTGGAGTTAAAAAAGAGATTCTATAATAGGTAAACACCCATATTGAATTCCACAAGGACTGGTTTCGTCGAGCAGTAAACAAAGAATTCTGAAACTTTGCCTGACACACTTGTTTCTTGCTTAGCGCAACTGAATTAATTGCAAACACCTCAGATTCTCCGGTAGGCATGATCTTCGACTTCTCAACGATACAGGACTTGGTTCTAACGCGGTTCAACTCGCCTGGTATACTTGTTTAAGTATGGCCTGTGAACCTCTTAGCCTGCCTTTCTCTATGTTTCTTGGCATTTAGACTTCTGTCTTAGTAGTTTATCCCCTCCTTATGCCAGAACCCAAAACTCCGAGAGAGACACTGCCTTGCTTCCTTGACCATCTTCCAAAGCTGGAATTATCGGCAATAACTCCTACCCGGCTTGGCACACTCAACCGCGACTATCCGCCTACTCTATATCTATAAAGAGAGAAGGATTTCGCCTGCCACTCTACCGAGCTAACCAGAGCGGATGAGCATCTATCTCTTTATTGAAAGGATTCCACAAGTGATTCAACATCTGGCGGGGGAATCGACCGACTTTTGAAGATTATTTGTGGACGGATGGCCAATAGCCAATGCCGTTACCAATTCAACCGATTGAGAGAGAGAGGCCAAGGCCCATGCTTTCCTTTGTTTGGATTTCAATAAGGGTTTCCCTTGAAAGCGATACAATGGCAGGTTCTGAAATAAATGCAAATGGATGAATGTGAACGAGATCCCATACAGAGCAGGAATTCCCTTTTCTTTTTTGATGTGATGCTCTTCTTTGTTAGAGTTATTCAAAGACCAAGTTATCCATCCGGCTTTTTAGATTCTTTTCACTTTGGGCTTTTCTTCCTATTGAAAAGAGGCCTGACGAAGTCCTTCACTCCCACTACTCATCCAGAACTATAGAAAGAAAGTGATTCATAGAAATAAAAGAGCGATTGATTTGATTGGACATCTCATATTCTACTTTATTGAACATATCATATTCTACTGGATCGATCAAGACCAGGCAGTTGATTCAAAGCAGAGAGAAGCCGAGCCCTGACCTGAGCTATCCTTATAGAAAACAGCTAAACCACTCTTCTTAGCTTCCTTTGCTAGAGTCACTCTTCGGGCTGTTATCTCTTGCTATCCCTTGTTGCCCTTTCGGGGATATACAAATCCCTAAAAGCTTATCACAAGCCAAGAAAAGAATCTGTCTCCAATCCTTGAGAAAAAAAGTGAGGTTCGGCTCGACCAGAAGGATAGGAAGGGAAGCTCCTAGAAACTAATTCCTGTCATTTTTACGGATTTTAGGACATTCTATTGGCTCGATCCAACTATAAGCTATTTAGACCCATCCATTCCTTCATTCCTGATTCCTAAGAAATAGCAGCCTATTCTTACCAAATAACCATGGCATGAGATGCATCTTCCGGTAGTCGCTATCCAAATTCAAAAGCATGACAGTCCTTCTTACTTTCTACAGAGAGAGGGAAATCCAAGCTCTTTAAGTCAGAATCTGATATTGGCCTAGCTTATTGAAGATCGGGTTGCAGAAAGATCCTTCTCAATTTCTTGTGTTACTCTTTTGAACGAACTGTAAGGAAATGTCAGTGACTTGACTTAAAGGACTAACTAGAATCCATGAATTCGGTATGGTATAGACTAACAGATAAGAGAGAAGGTGATTTAGACAAGAAAGAAGGGACTAACTCTAATCCATGAATTCGGTATAGACTAACGGATAAGAGAGAAGGTGATTTAGACAATATGATAATTCGGGATAGACTAACGGATAGAGGAAGGTGATTTAGACAAGAAAGCAGAAGTCTCTAGCAGCCACTCCTTCTTCCACTCCGGAACTCGCGCCTATGGCTCCTTCCCAAGGATCCTAGCCAACAAAGCTACTCAACTCCAAAACTGTAAGCTTTTCTTAGGTTAGTATAAGGTAGGAACTCTTTAGCGACGGAATGCTAGCTCAGGCCTTTAGCGAAAAAGCGGCACCCGTTCACTCCTCAAAGTTTTGTGCTTGTAAAGGATCCCACAGCCTTTAAGTAATACCGGAGCCATCCTTGGTAGTGGGGCGCTCAATAGCTCTCTTGTCTTGTTCGAAGCAACGAGTGATAACAGCTTCTTAGGTTCATTTGTAATCAATAGCAAAGGCCACAGCGGATTCATTCTCATTCTTGTACAACAGCTTAGTTAGTACATAGTATCCCACTAATAAGTAGAGATATCCGTAGCATAGACATTTTCAGGGGAACACCCACATGTAGCTTCTTTCTCTCACACTGACAGACAGGATTGCTTCCTTTATACACCTACTATCATTTAACTGTAAGTCGAGTATCGATGTAATTGAGCTCGTATTTCCATATCAATAGAATCTTCTTTTTCTTTTAGCTTCACTATATTTGGGGGATATAGACTAGGAAACTACTATTGGCTAATGGAAGAACTGAGTCTAGCTCTAAACCATATGATGAAAGAAAGCAGCATAGCAAATGATTCTAATTATATTCCAACTAGCAAAGACCAATCACCAATACCTGTTTCAAGCGGAAAAGAGATGGGGCGGTCACCGATAGCACTCCTTTTTGATATCAATCGATTTGATCTGTATTTGATTTGATTCCACAGGGTTTCGAGGTGAAGTACCGACCGGTGGCCTAAAGTCCTAAATCACTGCTGTTGAGACTTGGTAACTGTCTTGCGTCTAC
The DNA here is from genome assembly GCA_004837865.1 of Musa balbisiana. NCBI lineage: Eukaryota > Viridiplantae > Streptophyta > Magnoliopsida > Zingiberales > Musaceae > Musa > Musa balbisiana. The sequence goes on from PYDT01000084.1 coordinate 303,597, forward strand.
ATACCTGGAACCTCGTCTACATCTGCAAGTCTGTGTAGAATCAAAAAACAGGGTTCAGCTTCTTTCCAGCTTCCCCTTTCCCTGGTATAGGGATGTCCATTCCTATTCCATTAATAAATGTAGAGTTTTCCTTTCCGGCCATTAATCCACTTTCTTTTCAATCAAAAGCGTAGGCGTTGGGGGGGATCTCCGCTCAATTAGTCCAATGAGTCACGACCTATCTTCTGAAATTATAGAATGACCGAGTGGGTACTTACAGGTAAGCTTACTTTCGTCTTGAACGATGAAAAAGAGCTATGTCCCTGACCTTTGGATTCTCTTTCTCTTCCGGCTAAGGGGACTGAAGGTAACTCGTATGAAAAGTCGAGTGGGAGAGGCAGCGTTGAGCTCGGTACTTGATCGGAGTCTCTGGGTTACCTCTTCTTTTTCCATAGAAATTGGTAATCGACTTAGAGAGATGAGATGGCTTTTTTCTATGAATCAAAGTAATCGAAATCAGGAGTAATGATCACATTGGGCGCTATAAGCCAAGCCGCCTATAACACTGGTTCGCAGACCAGACCTCGGAGTGGAAGCATCAACTCTCGAATCAGAATAGGATGGGGCGGATTCCAACCTTCCTATAGGGTGAGTAGAACCACAAATGGATTGTGCCGGCCTTTCTTGACCTAAGGAGTGCTCACACTCTTACTAATCTTTAGCAAAGGAAGGGACACTTCGATGGCTCGATGTCCAGGAATGACAGCGCGGATTTTGGACCTTTTTTGACTTGTAGGGTTTTCCACTTCCTTGACCAGAATGAAGGCCAGGAACTTCCATTACTCACTTTCTTACACTGCTTGGAGCCGGTAGACAGCCAGCCCTTCTGAATGGAGCTACCAGCAATAATCCCTTTCAATAGAGAAATATAAGCTCAAAGGACGAACTCTTCAATGACCTTCCTGTTTACAGTCCTTTACTTTGTTAAAGCAAAGACTTAAGCCATCGGGGGAAAGACAGATAGTCTCCTTTACTTTGTTAAAGCAAAGACTTAAGCTGCCATAGGGGGAAAGACAGAGATAGTCCTGATTTCGATTTTAAGGGATTATTCCTAAGAGTTCTCGCTCAGTTAGGTCTAGGAAGAAAGAGGTGGCCAAGTCAACAATCCCATCTTCTAACAGTAGCTGCTAGTTCTATACTCCGCTATTACTCTTCTCGAATCCACTACCAATGCCTGAACCGGTGCTCTGATCATACAGGAGAAACAATTGATGCCAGATCCAGAGCCGCTTTAAGTGTTAGAAGGATTTTACTCGCGCTGGCAAGGACAGATCTTCTTTCACAGACGAGTCTAATCCCATTCATTCCAAAACAAACCCATAACCGTGGGCCCCCAGCTCGCACTCGACATGATCTTTTACAATCATGAGTCAGGAGGGTGGTCCGCCCAGAAGGATACTCGCCGGCCATAGTTTTGTCTCCGGCTCTTAGAAAGAAGCGAAATCCAGCCGCCTGAAAGCTGTAATGTAAAGAAGAACCAAATGTCACGCTTGAGATTGGATTTTGGAATGGAAATGGCCCTAGGAAAATGGGACTGCCAATAGCCCACGAGATCGAATAGGTCCTTCATTCAATAAGGCTAAATAGTTGAGTAATAGGCCCAGGCAAGCGCCCAGCCCAAGGCTTTGAAGTGGGGAAGCTTCATGGGATTCATGCAGAGAGGAGCGAATGGAATACTTTTCACTTGCCGGATAGGAGATTTTCTCACTGACTTTTTTAATGCGAAGGGACAAATGCCAAAGCAAATGCACAGAATAAGTAAGTCGACGGTCTTTCTCCGGTCTTAGCATCCTCAGCCAGAAAAAAGTGTTCTTTCTTTAATACCCGCAGAATAAGGGCTCCTCTTCTTACAGAGAAATAGGCGCCCCCCCCTTAGAATAGAATATGAGCCTGAGTCAGCTTTTGAAAGGGAACGAATCAAATCCCTAAAGCCATTCCGGTAAGAAGAGCGTATACAGTATAGAACATAGACAAATGGGATTCTTTTCGTTTTGGTTATATATATATGAATTGGTCCGGTCAAGTAAAGAAATGCTCCAGTAAAGTGGGTTCGGGAATGCTTTAGTTAAGGAAAGCTTATACGTCCGCATTCTTCATCGACAGTGGAGTGGGCACGAGTCTATTCCGCGAAGGAGAAGGGGAGGAACGCGACAAAGCGGATCTGGACTTTTGTTAATAAGTGCAGTCTATGTAGGCTGACAATAAAGAAGAAACATTTCTCATAAAAGACTCTATTGGTGCAGCCGCTAAAGGGGTTTTGCAAAGGAATGATAGATGTTAGGCGTGGCGAGATATAGTCGAAAGATCCATTTTCCATCGATGAGTAAAGTGAAAGATCTCATATCTATAACTATAAGTCCGGTGGGAGTGAGGTGGATTGATCGCTTAGCTGCTTTGCGTAGCTCGGAACGATGGACATCAGATAGCTCCGAACACAAGCAATGACTGATTAGCAGTGCACAGCGTAGGGTTCAGCTTATCACGATGGAGATAGAAACGAATGAGCAGCCCTTTACCCGGAAAGAACGCGGGCAAGGATAGCTAGGCTTTCTCATCGTTGGGCCGGATACGAAAGCCCATTTTCTTTCTTGTCCTGTAGCTAGCTAGCGCTGCTTCTTGTTCCGCCCCTGCAGATATATACCCATTTCTCTCTGATTCGTCTTCCGCTTTCAACATTGGAGCACTTCCCCGAAAGTCAAAACAGGGGTTGTTACACTCGCTTCGGTGGGTTTACACTCACCACTGTAGCATCAAAACCAAAAGCTAATGTTTCCCCCACGACCCTAATAGAAAGTAATAAATCCAAAGCTGAAGCCAAAGAATCCGCTATCAAAGAAAGAGGGGAATAAATGATTCAAGTAGCAAAGCCAATATGGGTTCTATAACCACAAAAAGAATACCCTCGATCCGGGTCATTGCGCAGTGGAAGTGTGAGATTCGTTTTCCCATTTGAGTCTGTGTGACTTTGTATGTAGGATCCTTTCTTTCCACCTTAAGCTATGGTGCCTGAGCCTGTTCCTAAAGCATAGGCTCTCGTACCAAATCCAAGGTATAAAGAAGCCTAGGCCGACGCCTAATCTTAACCTGCAGAATCCACAAACTATTCCAAATCATAAAATGAATAGATAGTAAGAAAGGGCTTTTTTCTCCCCGATCTGAGTCTCTTCGAAGGGTCTCGTTCCGTTCATATGCCGCTCATTTGTTTCAGGGTTGGAGTATGTTTTATATAAAAGTAAGACAAGCGCTGAGTTCCGTCGTAGGCGAAGCTTTCGATTCGACAAATGGTTGATGCTCCTACTTCCATTGTGGAGCTCGTGTCTTTAGGGTCTTAGGGCCCCGAGCGGTTCTAATGATTCCTACGATACATAAAGAGCTTGTTAGTCTCACTCGCTCGGCTTTCTATTTCATTTTTCATCAAATATCTATCTATTCTCTAACATCAACTTTCCGCTTTTTTCATTAAGGAGGACTCATATTCTTATCCTTCCTCGTCGAGTGGCTTACGCTCTTCTCCAACCTGTCGAGTGGCATTAGCTCCTCCCCTTCGGTTCTGTCTCCTGAAATCACCCAGAAACTAGCTTTGTTAGGTCTTTCTTCCTTTTATGTGAATTCGTAGAGTAGGCGGAGACCCTTATATACGATCGTAGTTTCCACACATGGTCCCCCGAATATCTATCAGAAGCCTAGCCTACCCCTTTTCCTGGCTTTTTGGATACTAGCTGTCAGCTCTGCTCCCTCCTTGTTCTATGAATTCTGTATTTGGATACCTGACGACCATCCAAGGTTTCATGAGTGCTCCTATTCTTTTAGTTATGAGTTTTCTGTCGTTTAGCATTTTAGCTGAGTCCGGCCTGCGCCTTACGCTTTTGTTTCTTCAGGTGTCTATGCAGGGGTGTGGCTTTGAGACAACCTTCTTTGGTAAATGCTATCCCGGTAAAATGGATCCGTTGTTGGTTCCAGAGAAGCGGCAGGATCTCCTTTTTCAACTAAAAACAAAAAGCACCCAACTGCATCAGCAATACACCGAGGACTGGTACCGAGACCCATACATACCTCCCTAGCAACATGGTGGTACTTTGCAGCTCCTCACAAGTCGTTTTGGTCGGACATAATATCTATCGAAGTGGGACAAAGGGCCTTTCTAAAGATAAGCTAGTCGGGGGGCTATAAGCTAGCTAGTTTTCGCAATACGGCTTACTTCACCAACGAACGGGGTGTTACGCAAGTTTTGATTCAACAACTCGAAAGGCAAACAAACTCAAACGGAAGAAAAGTATACTTACGATCCAAAATGCATGGAGTCTCTCTTGCTATAGCGGTATATAGCTTTACTTTTTGTCCCTTCCTAGTGCGAGAGTGTTTAAGGGAGAATCTCTACGGTTTCCACTATCTCCCCGAAAGCCAAGAGACGAGACAGAAGATGCATAGAAGACTATTATCGTGAGTCTCTATCCTATGTGACGGAGTATAGAAGAGAGCACCTTAAACCGACAAAGCACTTATTTCCTGCTCGGCCAAGATGTGTTAAACGGAACCTTATTCCAAAATGTCTATAAAGGTGGATAATGGGACTACAGGTCTGCTCTGCTTTTACTTTTTCCAACAACAGGTGAAAGCAAAGAAACTCCGCGCAGGTCTTAATAAGCAATAAGCGGGTCACTAAGGTCTACTCGTCAAGTAAAGCCTAACGGACTTTTTCGGCGACGGAATTGGATAAGTGGCCGATTCCATCAATGCGACTTCGTCCCACCAGTCAAAAAGGAAGGCATATTCTGAGGAGGGCAAGGAAATCTGAGGCCAGGGCAAGCGGACAAGACACAAGGGCAAGGCCTTTATTCTTGTGTAGGACTGGGATTCCATTCACATGAATAAGCAAATGATAGATAGGAGTCACACACATCTATTCAAGACTGAACAACAGCTTCAAGCACTCCTAGGAAGATAAGAGGAGTTGAACTCTTCTCCCTTTATGCCAATTATGAACGGAACGGAACTTCCCTATAATGAGGGATTCCCTCACAACAGGAAAGAATGGAATAGTTAAAACCAGACAGAGTGAGGGTACAGAATGGAAACTTACTGGTATATTGGCTGCCTCTCTTCTATCTCTTTTATGGGCGTGGGATAAGAATAAGGAGCTTGAGTTACCCCCAACCAAACACCACTCTGAATTGGAGATGATTACGTGCAGCTAGGAATTCTTAGCAAGCACAGAAGCCGGACCGGAAAGCTAGCCACTGGTATAGTAGCATGAAATCAAATGCGCACCGAAGAAGCCTACCATATTGAGCAAAAAGGGGCGAAGCGATGTGTGAATCAATCCTTCCACCACACCACCTTCATGCCGTTCAGAATCCCCCTATTCTCTTCCCCGCGCTCTCCTCTCTGTCCATATCAGAATATTCACGAAAAGAGAAGTAGCTAACGGGGCCCCTTACCGAGTAGTGCAGTCCAGCGGTTATAACTGAGTCAGAAAGCAGCCAATTCCGATGAGGAAAGCGTCACAGCAAGCAAGCAAGCTTTGTATAGAATTCATGTCAGAGGAGAGTCAACTTATTACTCTCTTTGAGCGCTAACGGAGCTCTGTGCTCGACCCGAACCGCAAGAAAGATTCCAGATCAACTCGCTAACACTCACTTTTCTTGTTTCGCCTATGCCGAAAGCTTCTTCTTTATTGGAGTTTAGGCCAGTTACACAAGTAACAAAAGAATATAAGTAAACAACCATAATTGAGTAGTTACCTAACT